>JAWPHD010007980.1:0-121114 GCA_037043455.1 Cyrtodaria siliqua | reverse complement strand
TCTTGGTTTGTAGTAGGAAACCCAGCTGCCCAACAGTCAACTTTGGGTTTGTAGTAGGAAACCCAGCTGCCCAACAGTCAACTCTGAGTTTGTTGTAGGAAACCCTGCTGCACAACGGTCAACTATGGGTGTGTAGTAGGAAACCCAGCTGCCCAACAGCCAACTCTGGGTTTGTAGTAGGAATCATAGCTGCCCAAAAGCCAACCCTGGGTTTGTAGTAGAAAACCCAGCTGCCCAATAACCCACTCTGTGTGTAGCATGAAACCCAGCTGCCCAACAGCCAACTCTGGGTGTCTGGTAGGAAACCCAGCTGCCCTCAGCAAACTTAAGTTGAGTACAACTTGGCAATTGTTGGGAAATACTATTTACTTCGAAGATGAATGAAATGCATGTGCTTTTTACATCAGGTTAGGCCCAAATCAACTTCTTCAAACATTCATTAAAGAATGTGTGGAGTTTTGAGTTTGTCCTTCCTTATGATGTACATGTTAATTATTTATGATGGTCTGAAAAGATAATTAAGACAAACTGTTGAGTCATAGTCAGAGTGGGAGGCATAAAGTAATCGCACTGTCCTTGCGTGTGTCCGTGCGTCCGTCCGAAATCGTGTCTCAGCCATTGCTCAGAAACTAATGAAGGGAATTTCGTCAACTTCACACAAATGTTCATCACTATGAGAAGTTGTGTCGCTCAAGAATCATGACCGTATCTTAAAGGTCAAGGTCACACTTGGAGGTCAAAGGTCAAAAAAGCATAAAAAAAAATTCATGTCTCAGCCATTACTTGGAAAGTACTGAAGGGAACTGCATCAAATTTCAAACAAATATTCATTACATTGAGAAGGTGTGTAGCGCACAAGAATCATGTCCATGTCTCAACAGTCAAGGTCACAATTGGAGGTCAAAGGTAAAAAACTCGTAAAATAAAATCATGTCTCAGCCATTATTTGGAAACTACTGAAGTGAGTTGTGTAAAACTTCACACAAATGTACATCACAATGAGAAGGTGTGTTGCGTGCAAGATTCATGTCAGTGCCTCAAAGGAGAAGGTCACAATTGGAGGTCAAAGGTCAAAATATCTTTAAAAAATCATGTCTCAACCATTACAGTTTCGTCAAACTTCACACAAATGTTCATCACATTGAGAAATTGTGTCACACGCAAGAATCATGTCAGTGCCTCAGAGGTCAAGGTTACGGTTGGAGTTCAAAGGTCATTTTTTCATGTCGGCCATTAGCCCAAAACTACTGAAGGGAATTGCATCAAACTTGACACAAATGTTCATCACACTGAGAAGGTGAGTCTTGTGCAAGAATCATGTTAGTGCCTCAAGGTCAAGGTCACAGTTAGGCAAATGGTTTCCAGAGGAGGCATCCGTGTCCCATGGACACATTTCTTGTTTAATTTAAAACCTATTATATATGGTTTGCAAAGAACCACAACAAAATCATGTAATGTAGTTTTATGGTTGAAAATCAAGCAAGACATAGCACATACTGAAATAAAATCAAGTAAGCTTTATCTCTGAGTATCTTGTTATGATCACATGTCTTCTTGTAGCTTATTTGTGGGGGTGTATTAAAGCCATCACGTAAATATCATATAGTACCCTAGTGTAATAAAATGAAAATAAAGGCCGAATCATCGCTTGGTGTTTTCCTTCAGCTAACTTGCAGAAGGAATTACCTCGTTAATTTCCATAACTGCTAAAAATACTGGATAACAGAAATAGATGAGGCAGTTCCATTGCTCGGTGTTGTATGGAGAAGACTAAAGCAGCATACAATGTCATTATAGTTATGGCTACAATAATAAATAAATGTTATGTGGCATTTTTGAAGTTATGTGACAGTGAGACATAGAACCTCACATTCATGCCTAGTAAATATTAAAGATATCAATATGATCTCGCCTCTCACCGCTGCAGGTTCGAATCCCACTAGGAACTGTCAAGTGAGAAAGTGACGATTCTTACAGATGACGAGAGGTATAGTGGTATACCCGAAAATTGGCTGGTCTTCCTCTACTACAAACAAATTTACCGTCGTATATGGCCTAATATGCACTAAAAAGAAACAAAACACCATTTAGTGCAAAAATCTAAATTGATATGATGCATGACACAGCCTTGCATCATATCCTTTATACAACTCATTAATAAATTCACTTCCATAAGATCCTCTATGTATTACTCACCTGTACATTATCTGTTACATAATGTTGCTATATTAGGCATGTTGGGATATGAAAACAAGTGTTTTTTGGCCAACTTTGTTATCAAACAAGTGTTGTCTTCTATTTTAGGCAGGACTTTATCTGTACGGATGTTTGAGTGTTATTTAAATGGTTGTACTTAACTTGTGAGTGAACGGTTCCTGTATTGCCGATTGTGGTAAGTACCAGCAAGTACCGGTAAGTATGATATGTTAAAGTGTAACAGACATTTTCAAAAAAATCAATTTAATAATCCAAATATCGATCTAAGATTGGGATTTCAATAAAGATGGATGTGTGTCCTATAAAATCCAATTCAATTCACTTCAATAAAGGTGGAAAAAAATGAAATTCTTGACTTGAACTTTTGTTGTGACTTGCAAATGTCGCCACACAAAACCTGCTATAGATATATCTTATGATAGTGGTACATATTTAAGGAATGCCATATATAAATGCAAGACTATTTAGTGTTGGCTATCTCTACCATCTGATAGTTATTTCTTATATCATAAATATGATATGTAATATTGTGTGATATGTTATGGCTCTTTTTATCATGTCATGCTTCTGATTATGAAGAATTAAAAAAATGAAAGTAAATTCCAAATATTCAAATTCAAACTTTTAATTGCTTTAGTTACAGACATAAAAGGTGCAACTTCAATATTAAAACCATCCTGATACCACGGTTCATTCCATTTTCAAAGTTTAAATGATCGATAGAAGACGCAATTAATAACAATTTCCTTTTATTCTTATATTAAAACCTTTAACCCGCTAAGCACGACTATAATAGCCTTTGCATCCACTGTAAACCCAGATCAGCCTGCGAGTAACTGATCAGGGTTTACAATGTCCGCCTCCTGATCAGTCATTTCCCCCAAAACATCCCTTTGTTACATAAATGGAACGGTCTTAATTCAAAGAAAGACCAGTCCATTATATATATGTAGGGGGTTAAGGGTTGAAATACTACTTCCACGAGTGTTATGAAATTCTTTGCATTTGCATGATACTCACTATTAGTAAATTGTAGGTCTGAATTTAAGAAGTTTTTGATGTGTTGATACGCGTTTTGGACAAATTTCTCAGGTATTTTGAGGATTTAATTTGTAAGCACCCACTTATCTGCCCCTTTGCATTATTGCCAAATATCAAGTGGGGCTTTATAAACATAAGTCCACATTTTAAATTATCTGCAAATAAATTTTGACTTTTTGAACAAACTTATTTACAATTTTGACAACAGCAGTTGTTGGCAGTCAATCTGGTTAATTGAATGTTAAATGTTTGGAAATAAGTTTTATAAATGTTTTAATATACATATTTGCATGTTGGTTAAGTTAAATATCTTGAAGCAATTTGTGTCTGTCAATACTGTATAAGTGACCCGGTGCTATTTGCACTTGTACCACCTTTAACAAAAGAATTGACATTACCTGGGTTTATGTTACAAATGAACTCTAAAATGTTTTTGGAATTCAGGTATTATTATTTTGTTTGTGCGATATAGACCTTACTGTCTCACTAAGGAACTTGCAGGATATGTCTTAAAGCTACACACTATTTATTTAAAGTAAATGCCTCTGTGGACTTCAGTGATTTTGAAATGTTCAGAATTTAAATCCAGACAACTATAATTTATGGTATTGGTCTTTACCCACAACCCTCTGAGTCGATTTGACAAGTATATAGTCTACAGATCTCTTGCCCACAACCTTCCAAGTTGAAGTTGACACCTGTATGGTGTTTGTAACCCCCAACCTTCTGATGTTAAGTTGACCTATACCATATACCCCCATATACCCCCATGAAACGCCTCTGGGGGAATTGCATTTTACAAAAGTGGGAAGAGGAGATGGGGTGTGAGGATGCATTTATATGAGGCCATAATTTTATTTTTATATGTCTCTGTAAAAAAGTTCGAAAACCGGCCCATTTGCCCCAGTAACAACAAGGTTATGACCCTTTAATTATTGAAAATCGCCTCGGTAACAATGGAGTTACGGCCGTTTAATTATTGAAAATGGACAATTTTAACGATATTCGTTCAATAACTTGAGTACTTGTTGTTCAATCTTTATGAAACTTTGGAATAATGTTTATGGGCATAATTTCTAGGTCAAGTTCGGAACTGAGCCAGACCATCCTGGTAACAATGGAGTTATGGCCCTTTAATTATTGAAAATTGATGATGTCCGCTCAATAACTTGAATATTTGTTTTTCAATCTTGATGAAACACGGTCAAGTTTGAAAACCAGTCGCCCTGGTAACAACGGAGTTCGTATTATGTTGAGGCATTGTCCGTTCATCCGTCTGTCTGTCCGTGCATTAACTTTGTGATAACCGCGATGAGAAAATACAGTGCTGATACTAACACCTCTGTTACAAAGATCATTTTGGCTAATTTTTTCACTTACAATCATTTATGACAGTTACAAATGACTTCGACGGGCGTATTTTGTGTCCAATGGACATTCTTGTTTTTCCCATTATACCTCTTAAATGCTTGTGGGAGGTATTTTTCTAAACTGGACCTCAAGTCAGGCTACTCTCCCGTTGAAAAAAGGGTTGGGCTTGGGGTGGGTGGGTGTGGGGGGGAAACATTTAGACAGGGTATTATATACAATATGTGGTCTACAGATCTCCAACTGACATTTATATATAGTCTACTGGTCTCTAACCCACAACCCTCTGAGTGAAGTTGACATCTGTCTGATCTGATTTATAGGTACACAATATTTAGGTTTGCTTTTACACATGTTCAAACATCTACAAAAGTGTTTTTGTTTGTACGTCGTATCAGAGGAAGCCTCATTGGGCGGCCTGCCTCATAACTGTTCCTTCTGTTCAGTTAATGAGGCAGGCCGCCCAATTTTCTTTTATATAAATTTATGAAAAGTTTTTCAGGGTCGATCATAGTACATTGCATAAATAATTTTATAACCCATCTGTATAATGCCCATGTTTATAAAATTATATAACTCTTCCTCGGTTGCTAGGTTACCTGTACAGAAATGTCTGTATTAGTGACATGATCACATTTCTTCTGCCTTAAATTATAATTGATTTTATCGGTATGTTTTTTTATTTCCATACTATAAGTGGTTCTCAAACGTTACCATCTATATTGGAATAACAATCCTCTGTTTGTGTAATTGTCCGTCAATGATCAAATTACTATCATGTAACACATACACCAAGATGTCTTTTAAATTTTACAATCTGCATTGTAAATTTGATTAAATATGCAATTTCAGACATTAATTTTAAAATTTAATGAAAAATAAAATAATTTCAAAGCCAAAACAATAAAATATAGATTTTCCCGCCAAAAATCCTTACTAAGATTAGTAAATATTGGGGATTTAAATCTCAGGTGGGTCCCCATAGATTACGGCTTTCACCTACGCTCAGGTAAAAATAACAGCTGTCACTATTTAGACTTAGTATAAATGTTCATTCATAGATAAGTTTACGCCTATTTTGTTCAATTTTAGCCTACGGCTATTAAGATTTATGTCTCTTATGTCATGTACAATACGCTTATGTTGATGAATAAACTGAAATGGTAATACTGTTTACCTTTTAAACTTTGTTTGTGATATATTTGATATATACAGTTTAAAACTGTCATTTTACTTTTGAGGTTTAGGTTGTAATTTGATATTCTTATTGTGTGTACTTTCAGACTTGAAACATTATGCCCAGATCAGCATTTTGTTATTGACATAAGCGTCCATTTGACCGACAATGTCTGTGTAACGGTGTGTACAATACAGAGTTGAAGACAAAGACGGATATATTGACAAGATTCACGTGGGATTGGCACGTTCTGTGTGATTCTGTGGACTATCTGTTCTGGACATACACACATACATGCAGGTACATTTGTTTGTCCTCCCATCATGCAAAATGGCACATGTGTCATTGTCACATATCCTGCCAGCAGTTTCTTAGGGAGTTGCTGAAGTGGAAGTTTGCTGTACATGTTAGTCGATGTCTTTGGTGAAACATCACATTTTCCTGAACATGTTAGTCGATGTTTTTGAAACATAACACTGCTGAACATGTCAGTGGATGTTTTTGAAACAACACATTTTGCTGAACATGTCAGTGAATGTTCTTGAAACATCACATTTTGCTGAATATGTCAGAGGATATTTTTGAAACATCACATTTTGCTGAACATATCAGTGGATGGTTTTGAAACATTACATTTTGCTGAATTTGTCAGTGGATGTTTTTGAAACAGCACATTTTGCTGAACATGTTAGTGAATGTTTTTGAAACATTACATTTTGCTGAACATGTCAGTGGATGTTTGTGAAATATCACATTTTGCTGAACATGTCATGGATGTCTTTGAAACATCACATTTTGCTGAACATGTAAGTGGTTGTTTTCGAAACATCACATTTTGCTGAACATGTTAGTGGATGTTTTTGAAACATAACACTGCTGAACATGTCAGTGGATGTTTTTGAAACAACACATTTTGCTGAACATGTCAGTGAATGTTCTTGAAACATCACATTTTGCTGAACATGTCAGAGGATATTTTTGAAACATCACATTTTGCTGAACATGTCAGTGGATGGTTTTGAAACATTACATTTTGCTGAATTTGTCAGAGGATGTCTTTGAAACATCACATATTGCCGTGCATGTCAGTGGATATTTTGAAACATTACATTTTGCTGAATTTGTCAGTGGATGTCTTTGAAACATCACATATTGCCGTGCATGTCAGTGGATGTCTTTGAAGCATAACATTTTGCTGAACATGTCAGTGGATGTTTTTGAAACATTACATTTTGCTGCATGTCGGTGGATGTCTTTGAAGCATAACATTTTGCTGAACATGTCAGTGGATGTTTTTGAAACATAAAACTTTGATGAACATGTTAGTGGATGTTTTTGAAACATTATATTTTGCTGAACATGTCAGTGGATGTCTTTGAAACATAACATTTTGCTGAACTTGCCAGTGGATGTTTTTGAAACATAAAACTTTGCTGAACATGTCAGTGGATGCTTTTGAATTTTGCTGAACATGTCAGTGGATGTCTTTGAAACATTATATTTTGCTGAACATGTCAGTGGATGTCTTTGAAACATAATATTTTGCTGAACTTGCCAGTGGATGTTTTTGAAACATAAAACTTTGCTGAACATGTCAGTGGATGCTTTTGAATTCTGCTGAACATGTCAGTGGATGTCCTTGAAACATCAGATTTTGCTTAATATGTCAGTGGATTTTTTTGTTAATTTTGCTGAACATGTCAGTGGATGTTTTTAAAAAATCTCATTTTGCTGAACATATATGTGGATGTTTTCAAAACATCACATTTTGCTGAACATATCAGTGGATGTTTTTGAAACATCACATTTACACGTTGATGTTATTATATCGTTTACAATTTGATGAGCATATTTTAATATAACAAATGTTTTTCTATATGTGAATCAATTTATCATTAAACATGGCAAAGAAAAATCTGAGGACTCTGCAAAGTTTGAAACGAAAAGTTGTCGCTATAAAGTTGAGATCAATGGTTAGCTTGAATATTAAAAATAAAGAAGGGGTGTTGGCATTGTGTTTTGCCATAATTATGATAGTTGAGCTGTTGTTCTGGGTACTGTAAATGGAAGCACCCATACCTTAAGCATGTACTGTGTCATATATTTCTTACCCTGTTTCCCCTAATAAGAGCACGTCCCTTAATAGTGGTGCCCTTTCAAAATCTTTTAATACATTTTTAATGACCTACACCACCACAACCCCCACATAAAAAAAATCAAAATTCAATAAAATATTTTATAAGAGCGCCCCCGCGACATTTTCCATAGTGTCATTCTTGCAATACTATTAGGTGAATTACAGTATGTTTTATTGTGTTTGATGAGAATTATCACATGGTACATTTACTTCATCTTGTGTGCACTGTCATTACAATGCATAATGTGTTGCCTGCTTTCTTCCCTCATGGCTAATGACACAAAACTATCAATGAGGAAAAATGTTTTATTTCTCATATCCATGAAAGCATACATACAGGATGTATCAAGCTTCATTTACCTTAGTCATGTTGATGTATTTATATCAAAATGAAGGTATTGAATACATAGCACATTTATACCAAATACCCACAGTTTATAACAGGACCCATTGTACAAAGTACTGGTGTCAAGAAGGACCTAAGTGTAGGATATACAGGTACCTAACTTGATGTGTTAGGGTGGTATGGCTGGGAGATGGAGACCTGAATTCAATCGTATATGTGGATTAATACACCTGGACAATTCTTTGTTGTACAGTTTACCATTTGTTTGTAATACACCTGTAAAATCAGCAATGATTTACAACTTAATTTCCACCCAAATATTCTAAATTCCAAATTTCATTTTCATGTTAAAGGGACACATGGCAATTTTGAAGTTTTTATCAAGCATTAAAATTTGTGTCTCTAGTTATTAATCCAGTATCATTTTAAACCTGCTTAAATATGATTAAATAAAATGTTGAGTTTTCATTCTGCCAAAGTTTTAAATATATTATTGCAATATTTATGCAGAACAATTCGCTTTATACTATTCCTGTAATTAATATTAATGATTAAACAAATGTATGTAAATTAGTGTAGAAAAACTCTAAAAATCAAGATTTGCTGTGTGCCTTTTTAAAGGTAAAGGATACTTCATCAATAGCATTGGAGTTAGATTACATCATGTATGTCATCACTTTTCATAATTTGAAATTTTGTCTTGTGGTAATTTGGGCATAAATGTTAACGACAGATTGGTGATATCAGGTTCGGATCTAATATTTGCGTTGTGGGGTAGGGGAGCTTGTTTGAGCTCTTGAGCAGGGGGTCTAGTGGGGGACATTCCCGATCCGAAAAGATTTGTTTTCGTACATGACACATTTGGTGAATTTTGGTGCAGTATCAGAAAATCCAGTGATGAACAATGGTGTGGACCCCCTACCCCTCTGGATACACCCTTACGTATAGATAAACGTCTGCAAGGTCTACAGGAATGACTCTTATTGACTCGCTCACGTTCTGCCATATTGTCAGGAACAATGGCTGACTGTCATTCTGTCATTTACAGAGTTGACATCATCTTGCACGGGTCGTAGACTTTCAATAGTAATGGTTGAAATTGAAAAATGTCTCCGTACAAATATTTAATAAGGTTTTTGCGTGTCTTTGACATTTAACTGGGTTGATTTCTTTAAAATGAATAAAAGAAGGATTGTCAATTATTATCTTTTTTTAAATCATTCTTTTCATGGCAAGACGTTCAATGTCATAATTTTCAAACAAAAACAGATATGATTGTGGTTAGATACAATAGGAAGATAACTAAATTGAAGACTGATAAATGTTTTTATGAAAACTAGAGACATAAAGACAGTTTAATCCGAGATTAATTGAGTTCGGAATTGCAATGGAACAAAAAATAATGTTATATAGCTGTATTTACTCCTGCATATTGAATGAAATAAGAAAAATTAACATTTTCACTTTGTTGTAAAAGTGTATCGATTCAGGACTCTTGCATTTGCTGTACCTCTTCATTTTCCGTCTGCAGTTAACCCGCTACATATATATAATGAACTGTTCTTTCTTTGAATTAAGACCATTCCATTTATGTGACAAAGGGGTGTTTTGGGGAAATGACTGACCATCAGCCGGACATTGTAAACCATGATCAGCCTACGAGTACTTGCAGGCTGATCTGGGTTTACAATGAACGCAAAAGCTATTATAATCCTGCTTAGCAGGTTAAGGGTTAACTGCACACCAGCATTGCGCCAACATGAATGAAAATTCCAGGCGCACTCAACCTCCATTTACTCAAAAAAATAATGTACAGAACAGTCCTAAATAAAACCCTGTCGTCTGTAGAACTGTTGTAGAAACTTCATTCTGGCTGGAGCAATGATCATTGTTGGCTGTCAACCGTCAAGTGACTCCGAGTGAATCAAGATCATGATGAAGACCTTGAACATGACATAAAATGACAAGATGAAGATGAAATAAGGGGTAAATTTCTACCCGACTGCCCACTTCTCTGCCAGTGAGACCTAATTGTTTCCTGGGAACCACATGAGCTAAATGTACAGAACAGGTCCTTCAGAGTTTCAAGACTGCGTGAACATTCTACTGAAATGATGTCTTTTAACTCCTTTGCATAATATTTAAAAAAAGTTTTACAAATCCCTGTCTCAGGCCCCGGGTTCAATCCTCCGTGGTGCCACTGAGTTTCGTCGGTGTGTTCTTGGGCAAGACGCTTTCCCTTGGCCTTGTCCGTCGGATGGGGACGTAAACCGGGTGGTCCCATGTATCGGTCTATCCTCTGAGCACGTTAAAGAACCATAGGAATCTATTCGATATTAAGAGTAGGGCACGGTTCCCAGATTCCTATGTATCCTTCCTCTCTCTCTGGGGGCGGCTCTAAATAACCTATACTGTGTTGATGAGCCGTTAAACAACATTCAATTCAATTCTTCACTCCTCTAAATGTGTCAGCTTCACAAAAACATTTGTTAACAACTCAAAATCACAAAATCATTCTGGAAAACTGAAATTTTACCTCAAAAAATCTGTCTTGAGTTGATCAAATTAATATATTATTGAGTAAAATCAAACATGTTTGTCGATAAAAAACAAACAATATAAAAACAGTGTTTTGCGATATATCGGTAGATCTTATTCATCAGGAGATCTTAGTCAATTTGGCCGTTATTCTCTTGATGTCCCACCATGATTACAAGATTATACCAAAATTGGTTATATCTGTTAAAAGTGGCCCAGTAGGCTTTAATATCCTGTAAGTCCTCAAGAATGTCGATTGGTTTTCAAACCTTTGATACTGGACGAATTTCGTGACCAACTATTTAGATTTTCTTTACAATGCTTAGATTGATAGCTGCTAAATTGTGTTTGCTCTGATAAAATTCTGGGTGTATTGGGAAGGAGGGTTACTGGAGGCTATCTCCCTATAGCAACATGCCTTGGTCGGTAGGGCTGGCGGTTGTTTTATCGCTGGGGCTGAGTGGTTGTGCGGATGGTTCCTGATTAACAGCTATAATTGAGCCATTTTGTATTGGTTGCCATTTAGATAAAATGGACATGCAAATGATTTATTGTGGAAAATGTACGGTTATAGGCTCGCTATCTCTAATGGTTATTTTTTGCCATGTGCAAGTATACTGTAATTCATCTATAGAGCAAACCAAAAAATTACTTAGTACATAGTCACTGAAATCTACTAAAAGTTGATGCAAAAAGTCAACCAATAAAAGTACCATGCATTGCAAAATAACGAGTCGAACTACAAATGCATGATCCTTTCAGTCTTTGCAGAACCTGGTTCTTAATTTGAAAAAGAAGAAAAACACTTGCTTCACTGAATTCGTTCTACAAGTGTCTGAAATCTACCTTTACTTGCTTCAATAATTTGATAGCAGCCTCGATAGCTTGTCGGATAAATCTTTGGCTTAAGAGGTGCAGACCTGCCCTGCAAGGATTCTCTCCTTAGTTTAAACCTTTTTTTTTTACATCGATTGTAATGAAAGCTCTGACCTTATTGTTATTACTCTCGATGTCCTGGGTAGAACCAGTATTAAGCAAATGCAGATAAAATGTCTTGCTCAGGGACACAATACATATGGTCATGGCGGGGATCAAATCCACAACTTTCCGATCCTGGGTACAACGCTCTACCACTAGACCACAGCGCTCCATTAAGGGACCATTCTCTTCTTGGCAGAGGCATGTCTAATTTGAAACATAATTCCTTATCGCCTCTAAGGTTGCTATCCCTATATAGCCTAATATGATGTGTTAACTGGACCTTAAAACCCCATTTCATTTTATTTCAACAAGTCAAATAAACGTACCAACACTTGCTTATTTGCTTGCCAAGTCACTGAAATGTCTCGACACTTGCTTCAGTTCTTCAAACACTGTATTATTTAATCAAGGAGATTGATATAGTTGTTTGCCAGTGTTAATTACGGAGTCTGTTTGCTTTGACCAGTCCAGAATTTCACCACAATTGAAGAATTTATAGGACAATGCAAAGTTGTTAAACTGATAAATATTGCAATTATGTAATATATTTGCAGTGTATACAGTTTGTTTCAGATAAAAATTGACCAATGGACAACTGACTGATTATACAGGGACATGAGTTACACTTAGTGCACACACAGCGGTCATGCCATGTTTGTTTGTCTCATAAGTTATTGCAGCAGGAAATAATATAGGTGTGTCGATCAAGTAACAATTCTTGCAGAAATTAATTGGATTAAAGACCGTATGTCCACTATTTTCTTCAGGAGAAGCTTATATGGATGTTTCAGGGGCAATTAAGGTGGAACAGTAATACTTGCACTCATTAATATAAGATTTGGCGGCTTATTCTACATATTGGATTCTTATAATCTTACAGGATTTTGCTCCATGGAATAAGCCTTATTTTTAAGGTAGAATTTGATGAGAATCGGGATAGTTTATGTCAGAATTCGGAACAATATGACGGGATCACCTGAAAATACATCAAAGTGAATTTTCTTTTTACTAAATATTGACTTTTAAAGGGACACACGGCAATCTTAAAGCATTGAAAATTGAGTCTCGGTTTGTTTATCCCTTATCGTTTTGACTTTAAACCTGCTTGCATATAATTAAATAATTTTGTGAGTTTTCATTTCTTCGTCTTATTCTACCAGTAACAGAGGAGTTATGGCTCTTGATTTAGTTAAAATGCTATATTTTGCCTTGTTAATACGGTAGTGCCTTCATTTTCATCTGATCTTTACCAAACTTTACCAGATTCTTTAGTTATGACCCTCGATTTAGTTAAAAAGCTGTTTTTTAATGACAGTCACTCGCTTCATTGATGTTATAAGAGCCGTGTTAGCCAGTAGAGCGTCCACAGCCACAGGCCCTCTTGGGCCTCTTGTTTTAGATATGTATAAACTTGGAATATAAGAATATAAGTTGTTTTTTTTACACAATTTGGAATGTTGAGAAGTGCACACTCTCTGGATGATATGAATGTTTCCTGCAATCTAATACAGTCACAAAGGATAGTATTAACACAAGTGACACGCTTCCTTGTGTATGGTGTTTATGTCTACCTCAGTCACACAGAACACCAATAAAGATTTAGTTTCAAGTGAAGGCATTTAAATAAATGTAACTTAATCCAAATAGTAATATGACATTTTAGTAACATTTTTTGATTGCAGAAGTATCCTATTAAAATAAAGGTACAAACAAAAAAAATCGACATTCAAATGACATATAGTGGACAGGTGCTCAAATTGCCTGCCAGAAATTGATATAAAGTGTAAGATGTCACCAGACTCTGGTTTAATCAAATACGGCATTTAAAGCAAACTCGTATCACAACCAAACTTTCTTTTTTTAAAATATAACAAAAAAATGAAGGTATGGATAGAGGTGGTCCCTACCTGACCGTTTAGCCTGTTGATCTTTGCCATTACTCGCCCTTTGTCTGCAGCCTTAACTGAAAGAACTCCCTGCTGTTTTTTAATGTTTATATAAAATCGGAGCGCATCAATTTGAAGCTACCCGTTCCCTGTCTACTTGGTTGGTCCTGCTGTTTTTTTTTAATGGTATTGACATTGTTTTCTAGGTGTGTTTGTGTAGGAACATTTGTCAATCAAGTACGTTTAGATGGAATTTGACTTTTGAATTATTGAACCCCAAGTGTCGCATTTCCTTATTGTCGCATTGATTTTGATTATTCAGTTGTTCGTGCATTTATAAGAGTTCCTCTAAATGTTTGTTTTCTGTATCCTAAATTGATCCGCGTTTACGCCCACTAAATTGTTCGCACTTTTGAAGCATTTATTGAACCTTTTGTTGCATTATGGGATTAAGAATAGAGGAAAGATTGTATTGTAAGAATAAATTCCTGATTCATGAATTTAATACTTTAATATCTTCTTAAATATCATTAATATTTCAGATTGAATCATGTGTTATGGGTTGGTCTAGAGCGTCAGGACGATTCCACGGCATGATTGGACTATCCTGCAGTTGTCATTTACATTTAATATTTTAGGGTTACCTTGTTTCCCCAAATAAGAATGCCTCTCCTAACAGTAGTGCCCTCCCACACACCTCCCCACCTTTTTAAAAAAAAAAGTAAAAAAAGAAGATCTTCATAATTTTCGATCTTTTGTATCCACAAATCTCCCCAGATAATTAAAATTTAATAAAAAAACAGAACAAACAATGCTCCACTTGGCATTTTGCAAAGCGCCCTGGTACTACTATTAGGGGAAGTACGGTAGCTGTTTTAAAATTAGAAATTTTGCGATGGCGTATCAGTTGTTCAATATTTATTTAATGGTGAAACAGATGACCACTAAATGACCGATAAACTGTCGAAATTACAATACTGGTTAACCTGTTTCTATCGTATTTTTATTTTTAACAGTTTTGCTAACTAATGCATGGAAATAAAACCACATGACTACATGTTTTTGACAGTTAACTTCTCATGACTGATTGATTGAATTGGATTTTATAGTCGCACCAACAGCTAAGGTCATATGGCGACTTTCCAGCTTCCATTGGTGGAGGAAGACCCCAGGTGCCCCTCCAGGCAATTTTTGTGCACGGGCGGGCACCTGGGTAGAACCACCGACGTTCCGCAAGCCAGCTGGATAGCTTCCTCACATAAAGATTCCTAGGCCCCTGAGGGATCGAACCTACAGCGGTGAGGGGCAAGTGATTTCAAGTCAGAGACGTTAACCACTCGGCCGCCCCTTCTCATGACTGATTTAGCTAGTTTAAACATATTTATTTTTTGTTTTACATGATTGTGAAAAGTTCTTGCAACTTGGAAACAGTACTTTGAGCAATGTGGGTTCATTATCGTGCTCAAGGATAAATAACATGGCCACAGCGAGAATCGACACCACAACCTCATGGAAGCGTCTCCGTGGCCGAATGGTTAACGACATTGTGTTGTAAACCTTTGCCTCTCACTGATGCGGGTTTGAATCCCACTGGGAGCTTGACTTGTATGTGAGGAAATGTCGATTCTTACGGATGGCGGGAGGTGTACAGCACTGGTTCTACCCAGGAAAAGTGGGTGGTCTGCCTCCACCACAAAAAATCGACCTTCATAAATAACCTTACTTGTGTTGAAAATGATGTAAAACACCATACAAACAAACAAACCACAACATCATAGTCTGGATTCAGATTTAGGTAGACATGTTATTCACTGTTTATTAGTGGTTCATTTTATGACAATAACCAATTACACTGCTGAGGTATACAGAGTGCATTAGAATTAACTCTGCAATTAATCCCAAAAATATATATGGCAGTAATCCCATAATATTGCACTCCATAAAAACATAAATATATGCTTAGGTCACGACTGTGGAAGTAATTGAAATGCCACTTGGTGTATAATATTTTTGTTTCACCGAAAGCTCTCTGGATATTGTCATAAGGCCTAAAAGAAAAAGATGTGTGTTTCTGGTTTCACCCTGTCAAAAAGTTAGGGTAGGTAGGTAGGAAAAAGTTTTTTTTTTAGATATTTTTTTTATATATATTGTTCGCATATATTATGCCATTTTTGTACTAAGGCAACTTTTTGATGACCTTTGCAATCCAGATTAGATGCTTATAACAACTCTGGCTAATAAAATTATCATTTGATTAAAAAAAAATTTTTTTTTGTTGTTTTTTGTTTTTCATTTTTCATTTTTTTTTTTTTTTTTTTTTTTTTTTTGTCGCTAAAAATATTTAGGGTCGGCGGTGATAAAGTAGGGTCGGTCGGGAAACCGGAAACACACATGTTTTTTTTTTAAGCCTAAAGAATTAACAGGCTAAATATATTATGCTGACAACTTCTAACAATTTTTGCAGAAATTTCAGGCATGCTTTTCAGTTGTGACCAAATTTCACATGGATGATCCTTAGATAAATGGCTTTCAAGTTTGTTAAAATAAGGTCAACGCAATATCCAAGATGGCACCTGTGACTATAAATTGTCAGAATGTTAAAAAAACTTCTTCTCAAGAACCACTGAAGTCCTCCTTTATTGTAACAGATCACCAACCCCTAGATTATCAAACTTGTTCAAATGAAGAAAAAAAAACATTCGGAGATTTTAAATAGATTTATATATAAGAAATCTTCTTTGCTAAAGCTTGTAGCATTAGCCTTTGGTGATCTACCAAGTTAGGTCCAACAGTGACCCTGACGTCAAATTTGATCTTGCCTCGGAGGTCACAGTTTTAAGTAGAGATATAGAAAAAACTTCAAGAATCGATCTTCTTCTCTGAAACTGTAATACATAGAAATCTTAATGTTTTTCTAACATTGATGGTGCTCTACCAATTTTGTTCAAAGATGACCCTGCCCAGTGTCATAAATGGTACCGTACCCCAGGGGTCACAATTATTAGATAAGGTTATATAGGGAATTTAGACAGTAAAATATCTTCTCCTTTGAAACGGTATTGACATATATTCCTCTACAATGTTTGTTCAAATGATAACCCTGGGTTCATTTTTCGACCCGCCTCACGAGTCACATGTTGTTTTACATTGGGATCTTCTTAAAAAAACTGCACATTTTTGTTCCAAAGTTACTGGTCTCTATTTATAAGCTTGTTCAACACTGTCATTCTTCGACAAGGTCATAAGATGATTTTTATTACTAATACGAGACATCGTGGCCACAAACTTTCTTAATTTTTCGAATTTGCATTTTATTCTCCTAAGTACTGCTTAAATATCTCACCATCCACACTAATCCTCTGTCAGCTGGGGATTCATAATTCGTTACATTTTTAAGACAGGAAGTTCTTTATAGCAATTTTGCTGGATTAGAGAGTTACCTGTTAATCTCATTTTCTGATTATTCATTCTTTTGACAAAATGCATCCATGGATAAGGGAAGGGAATGAATCATGGTTTGGGCCTTCTGAAAAGGTACTGCAGTACATTCACACACAACTTTAAAATTAATCTTTCCAATTTCAAGCCCATTTTTTTCTCTCTTTTTTTCCAGCTTTGTCGTCTGTATTTTTGAAGAGAGACCTCATATGTTCAGGTAAGCATTATTCCCCCAGCTTTTCATAGGGGTATGTTGTAAACATTAGAACATTTTGATAAATACCCTGGCTCATCTAATATTGAACTCTAACCCAGGAGTGTCTAACGTTAGACTCAAACCCAGGCTCACCTAACATTGGACTCATACCATGGCTTGTCTTACATTGGACTAATACCATGGCTCGTCTTGCATGGACTCGTACCATGGCTTGTCTTACATTGGACTAATACCATGGCTCGGCTTACATTGGACTCGTACCGTGGCTCGGCTTACATTGGACTCGTACCGTGGCTCGTCTTACATTGGACTCGTACCATGGCTCGTCTAACATTGGACTGGTACCATGGCTCGTCTTACATTGGACTAATAACATGGCTCACCTAACATTGGACTAATACCATGGCTTGCCTTACATTGGACTCATACCATGGCTCACCTAACATTGGACTCATACCCTGGCTTGTCTAACATTGGACTCGTACCATGGCTCGTCTTACACTGGACTCGTACCATGGCTCGTCTAACATTGGACTCGTACCATGGCTCATCTTACATTGGACTTGTACCATGGCTCGTCTTACATTGGACTCGTACCATGGCTCATCTTACATTGGACTCGTAGCCTGGCTTGCCTAATGTTGGACTCATGCTCTCGTCGATGGAAATCCTGGCTTACCTAACATTTAACACTAAACCCTGGCCAGCCTGAGATTGAACTCTAACCCAGGTGTGTCTAACATTGGACTGGAACCCTGGCCTGCATAATGGTAGACTAACCTTGGCATGCCTAAAATTGAACTCTAACTCAGGCCTAACAGTTAGACTCTAACCTTGGCATGCCTAAAATTGTACTTGAAACCAGGCCTCACTAACATTAGATTCAAATCTTGGATTGCCTAACCTTGGACACAAACACTGCTAGCCAATCATTGAACTCAAACCCCGGTGTCTTCCTATGGACGCCAATCCCGGTTAGTCTAACCTTGATTGTACCTTTATATGTCCTTATATTGCTTTAATGAAATTAATAGGAAATAGAATATTTAAATATAGCAAGGTGGTACATATCTAATTATCCAGACAATTAAGGTGTCATAGATTGGATGTGATAGTGGTAATTAATGATATATTAGATGTTATGCAAACACCTCCAGGTCACCAATACACATCAATACACAGCCATCAGGGTGGGTAATACACCATAAGTGTTAATAAATCAACTGTCTAATTGACACCTTTATGATCAGATCAGTTGATTTCATAACAGTTCACTTATTAGAAAATATTGACACTTTCTAACATTATGAAACAAATTGATGTTAAAACAATTTTACAGAAGGCGAAATGTATACAATACTGATTTACCCTGGAAGAAGTGAGTGGTTTGTCTCTACCACTAAAACAATTGGCCAATTACGTAACAGACCATTCAGTCAACCATAACCCCAAGTAAAACTAATTCCATGAGGTGAATTTTAATCCATTTCATTTTATGAAATATAGTTTCAAATGTTTTCTGCGTTTGAAGCATTTATAATAAACCCAAAATAATTATTTGCATCAGTGATATTCTTCTTTGTTTTAAATTTCGATTACCAAATAATCCATTTTATTCACCCCGTAATAGGTTTGTGAGGGTCGGGGTGGGCCACCCCTCAACAAACCGTACAGATGCATCATATTCATATATAAACAGTTTTCACACATACATACATACACAAATGCATATCATGATTAAAAGCTGTATAAATGGGGATTTTTTAAAAAAAATAATTAAATTTACAATTTCAAAAGAAGCTTTAAAATACATTTTTCTGAAAGAGGGACTCTGCAATCCGAGGATCTTTCAAAAGTTTTATTTACAAATAAACCAGATGGCTGTGTGTCCCTTTTACACTTGAAAGGAGAATTTTTTTACAATTGTCATGATATTTATGTTGCTGCTTTTTTTGTTTTGCTATTTTTAAAACCCAGCATATATATTTTACCTAAAAAATTATTTAACATAGATAAATGCAATGATAAAATAATCAAGTACGAATGTTTCAGTTTTTATACAAATCCACATACTATCTCTCACAGGTACCGGTTTAAAAAAAAAAAAAAAAAAAAGAAAAAAAAAGTTATACTCTATTAAATACTGTATTTAATATAATATAATTATTTTTTTTTGTTTTTTTTGTTTTTTTAAACCGGTACCTGTGCTATCTCTGCAGAGTTTTACTATAGTTGATTATGTGGAAAAAAATGCTGTTATCAAAAAAAATTATATAAAGAAAAGACAAGATCTATCTATGGAGGTGTGACTCTTCATTATTCAGTGGGAACAGCGGGGAACATAATTTAACAGATACAACTACATATTTCTTGGGATTTTTTTTTTTCTGTATCAAAGATAAGAAGAAGAAAACTAGATAGATGTGTTGCACATGTAACTTAAAAGTTAAGACAAAAAGCTGATTAAGTAGGGATTTATAAGTCAACCAAGGTTTTTCAAATTTATCAAATGCAATACTTTTAATTGGATTTATTTTTTCAGTTTGATATAATTATGTAGTTAATTTGTGGTTTGAAATTTATGAAAAGTGGTAATCTTCCATCTAACTTGCATTTATATATGAAGTATTTTGCATGCAAAATTAATTTGTTCAAAACAATATCATATTGACTAGACCCAAATATGATTTCTTTTATAGTCCATTCCAGTTGGATTATTATATTATTGTCATTGCAAGTAATCTTAAAAATATCCCAAAAAGTTTTTAATATATTTACAATCCCAAAATTAATGTGTAATGGTTTCTGGAGACTCTGTGCAGAAGCTACAGGAATTATTATTTTTTATCTTCAATCTTTTGTCAAAAGGATGTTTGTAGCAGTAATTCTGTGGTTTATTTTTGCCTGAAACCATTGTAACCTGGTGTCTTTTGTACATTTGGAAGGTATTTTGAATAAGTCATTCCATTCTCTGTCTATATTTAAACCATATTGCCCCCATTTGGCTATAGATGTTGGATGTACATTTTATTTATTATAATTTTGTTTTTGAAGGTAATCCCGTATTGCTGCAGTCATACCTTCATATTCTAAAAAATGTGAATGTACAGCAAACTTTTCGATAAATAGGGTAAAAGAGAGAAGGTTACCATTGTTATCCATTATATCATTAATAAATATAATACCTTTATCATACCATCTTTTATAAAAAGTACATGATCTTCCAATCTTAATGTTATTATTGTACCATAACGGTTGTGTTAAGAAATCTTTCCATGACAATGATTTTTTAACATCTAGAAAGGTGTTAAGTCTTGTGTAAACATCCTTCCAGAAAGGATTGCCTATTTCTTGGATGTTTTTCTTTACATATAAATCATTACCGAAAAATAGCATATTGGTGGTGAATGGGTACATATATATGTTTCCATACATTTTTTGTTCCCAATCAAAAGTCTTCTAATCCACGTTAATTTCAAAGAATATGTGAACTGTTTAATATTGATCATTCATAATCTTGAGTTACAACAGATCTCTTTATTATGTCTGAGTGGTTATTCCAGAGGAAATTAAAACACATTTTTTGCAACAGTGTCACCTGGTCCTCAGGTGGATTAGGTAATGATGAAAATAAGTGATTAAACTTTGGTAGAGCTAAGCTTTTTATAACAGTGATTTTTCCAAAAGGTGTTATCGAGCAGCTGTGATATTCTTGAAAATGAAACGGAAAGTTGGATGGAAAAGAATTTTGCAGTCAGTAATATATGTTTTTGCCGAGTTTTATCAGGAATTACTATTGGAGCCAATTTTGACTAGAGATCCTACTGCTATTTGTGAATGTTCTAGTGTGATACTGTTGCTATTTATAAAAGTTCTATTGCAATACTGTTGCTGTTAGTGAAAGTTCTACTGCAATACTGTTGCTATTAGTGAAAGTTCTACTGCTAATCTGTTGCTACAGGTGGAAGTTCCATTGTGATACCACTGCTATTAGCAAAACTATTGCCACCTAGATCTTCACCGCGTGCACATCGCAGAGTGGGCACTGTCAACAATCATGTAGGGTGACCTACTTGGTCGCCCTTGCCAGCATATCCTCCAAAGTTATACGAGTTAGGATTGCGGATCTGTTATTGTTTGTGGTATAAGTCACTGGCTTATATGATGCAGCACTAACGGAATGATTGTTGATTGACCGAGAGTGAAGATGTCTCCTTCGTCCCGCCAGACGTTGTACAGCGCCAGGAACAACTACTATAGGAGGGACGCCTGACGCTGTACACGGAGCGAAGGAGCCATATCAACCTGCGTGCCAGACGAGAATAGAACTATCCTACGTTAGTTGCTATAACCACGGGGACGCAGGTTGCAACTGGCGGGTGTGGCCCTATGAGGGATCGCCCAGTAGTTAGGCAGCAACACCTAGACGTCGTTCCAGACCCCCCACCTCACCGCCGCAGCGACAACCACAGAGCAACAGCGACATCCACCTACATATCTACAAGAGAAATGACGACGCAGCAGCACAACATAACCAACGCATCCATCTAGAAGATGTCCAGACTCTATTGTGCCCATAGCGACCCGGGTTACCGAGCGTTTTAGTTGGCGGAGGGACTCTAAACCTTAGAAGTACACACACACACACAGCAAAACTATTGATGCACATTCTGTTGTAATTCTATTGCTTTTGGTGAAAGTTCTCTTGGGATACTATCGCTGTTATAGCCTACTGAGCAATATAACGTGTTATTGAAATTCATTGTTAAGGGATTAATTGTGTTGAAAAAAAGTCTTTCAGATAAGACTTCAATCTTTCATAGTGGTATGAAAAAATATTAGGGTAGTTTAAATTTAAAGTTCCCGAAGTGCATCTTGTTAACTTTTAAACTACTGAACGTTTTACATATGTTTGACTTGTGACTAACATAAACGGTAGTTAGAGACAGAGATGACTGTAATTTCAGCATTTTATGCGGTAATAGACATTTGTATTATGATTAGACAGCATTGCCGAATCTGTACAATATAAACGAATAAAAATGTGTAATTTTTCATAATGAGAAGATGACCTCCAAACATTTCTGGGTCAAGGTCACCATAACCGATTATGAAAATCATTGTCCACTCTAAACAGTCTATTAAATCATTTTAGAATTATTTTATGTTTAGAATTTTATGATTCTTGTTTTCAAGAAACTCATTACTCATTGAGTGATAGAAACTTAATCTGTTTCTCACAGCAATTAAAAGGCTCATTCAGGTCTGAGAACACACTGAGTTGCATCATAATAGCATGACGTGATGTCATCATAGCTTGACGTGATGTCATAATACCAGGGTGTGATGTCATAATACCAGGGTGTGATGTCATAATACCAGGGTGAGATGTCATAATACCAGGGTGTGATGTCATAATACCAGGGTGTGATGTCATAATACCAGGGTGTGATGTCTTAATACCAGGGTGTGATGTAATAATACCAGGGTGTGATGTCATAATACCAGAAAGAGATGTCATGATAGAAGCAACCAAATGAAAATATGAATGAAGCATTCTGATTGTTTCTGTGATAAAAACTGGACCAATGAAACCAGTCAATTTAAAGCTCATTACGTTCTCAGAACACACTGAGGTTTTACCGGACATTGAGTAATAAGGTTCTTGAAACCCGGAAACACAAAATCCTAATAATAAAATAATTCTAAAATGATTTAATAGACTGTTTCTATTACTCTTTTAAGATTTAAAGCCACACTCATGTCACTTCACAGGTACACATCCATGGTTCCAGCAGGGGCATATCAGTTGGCCGTTCTAGCCAACAGCCCTAGTTAATGCTCCTCTAACATATAGTTGCCACTTTCGATCTTGTCCGCTCAACTCCTCCTATATTTTTCATTTGATTTTTATGAGACTTGGTATGATGCCTAGTACCGGTAGTGCATATTATCAGGACTGTCTGGTAACTCTGGTTTAATGATTTTTTAGTGGAGTTAAAGGACTTTGAAGTTTTTCAAATGTAAACCTCGTCCACTCAACTCCTCCTACATTTTTCATAAGATTTTCATGAAACTTGCTAGGAAGTATTAGTATAATGTCTAGTAGGGAATATTGTAAGGACTATGAATTATATTTGGTGAAGTTACGTGACTTCGAAGTTTTCAGATGTAAAGCTTGTCCACTATACTCCTCATTTCTTGAAACTTGGTAGGAAGTATCAGTATGATGTCTAACAGCGCATATTGTCAGGATGTTCCAGTTGACACTCCTGCATTTTCATCCTATTGTATTTCACGTGTTCCTTTATTCGGGGAGCTTTATCTATTGGTTCTACCGATTTCTTATAGATTTTAGTAAAATGTGATTTGTGTCAATTATTCCAGTGCTGTAATGGTATGTCTAGTTTTCGTATCGCACTTTCCTTCCGGGTCACTGATTTTTGACAGATTTATGGCCCCTTTTTTTTTTTACTTTAAATATGTTTTCGCTGCTACTTTTCCTAAATGGCTTATTGCATTTTGACGAAATTTTGCAGTGGGGTGTGTCAGTTTTTCTCAAAAACAACCTCTAGTTCTGTGTTTAATGTCCATTCTGTCATTCCTTCTTTTATCTCTGGAACAAAGTCAACAATGCAGGCACAGGCACTGAATAATGTCTAGTTATGATGTTTATATTACTTGTTTACACTGGACCTTTGTCAGAGATAAGTTTGTTTAATGAAGCAGATATAAAAAAAATTGTTTCAGTTCCAGGAGCATTTCATTGTTGCTGATTGTTGTAACGTTACTCGCTTTTAAAATAATTGGTGAACTTACAGCAGGTACCTAATGCTTGGAGACTCAGGACTGCCAGATTACAACCCAATTCGATGGACTAGGAATTGTGAGTTTAGTGACTTTCTAAAGATCACAGTACCTGTGCATCAGTGAGACAAGCAAGCTAGTAAGGGCTATTCGGAGACCGCGGCCGACTTCATCTAATGGACTGAGAATTTGAGCAGTCACTGCAAAACTGTTGTATCTTGTTCGTTATTTGTAGATAGTTACATTAGTTTCACGATCACCCCTCTAATTGTAAGTTTAGGGACCACAAGACCACAATAGGGATGCAGTGGCTAGGCAAACAAGCTATTACGTCAACTATGTCCTTACCCTTCCATTATTTCCTCTACCATTTTAATCAGGAAGATAATGTCATAATAATGATTGTCTGCTGTTTTGTCCAGGTATTTCCTCTACCATTGATAATGTCATAATAATGATTGTCTGCTGTTTTGTCCAGGTATTTCCTCTACCATTTTAGTCAGGAAGATAATGTCATAATAATGATTGTCTGCTGTTTTGTCTAGGTATTTCCTCTACCATTTTAGTCAGGAAGATAATGTCATAATAATGATTGTCTGCTGTTTTGTCCAGGTATTTCCTCTACCATATTAGTCAGGAAGATAATGTCATAATAATGATTGTCTGCAGTTTTGTCCAGGTATTTCCTCTACCATTTTAATCAGGAAGATAATGTCATAATAATGATTGTCTGCAGTTTTGTCCAGGTATTTCCTCTACCATTTTAATCAGGAAGATAATGTCATAATAATGATTGTCTGCTGTTTTGTCCAGGATTAAACTAGACATTGTCGTCTGCTGACAGTTCTTATTGAAAGTAGTATTTTTCCATTTCCTTGTCTAAGCAGACGCAATTGAATTTCACTTCAACAGAAGTGACTAACGTATTTATTTTTGTTTTAATAGCTTGTGAAGTAATTTCTTTCTCCTTCTCGTTAAATCTCTAGGGTGGTTAATTTAATTTCAACTTACTGAATAATGTATAAATTCTAGAATTCAAAACCTGGCAAGATTTTGTGGGAGAGCCGTCTGGTGCATTTCAAACCATTGTTCAGCATGAGCAGATAAGTTGTATTTTATTCGTGCATCAGTCATGCTTCCTACGCCGTGCATCAGTCATGCTTCCTACTGCCTTTCACCACTCGAGAACATCAGGTAACTAATTAGATGCTGTTTATTTTGCTGGCAGTTGTTTGCAGCAGACAACACCAACAAATCCGGGAGATTCAAAACTGATTCAAAAGCGGAATCTTGAAGAGGCTTTATCTGCGGAATGTATACAAAAACTGCCACCTGACATACGCATTAACTGATATACGTCTATATCTGTAGATGATGCATTAGATTGTAATGCAGATGTAATCGCCATTACGGGCACTGCATGATGCGCAGTTGTGTGTGCAGTCATGGTTTTAAAAGAAAAAGAAACTCTAGTTTTTTAATCATTCTTTAAAAATAGATGAGTGTGATGAATTGATAAAAATAGTTATGAACAATATCTGCTGATCGGAAATGTTGTTATGAGATTTCATAGTGGTATGTACTCGTGCGCACGTTGTGTTTTAAATTTGCTGCCAAATATTTTAGTTTTATATCTGCTCATAATATTGGTATTATTGTTGTTGCATAACCAATATGTTTTGCAGACGCATTCCTTTCGAATCTGAATTGTAGAAATGAAAATTAAATAAGAAAAAAATAGAAATGTAAAAAATACTTCCATTCCTAAGCTAATGAATAGCATCACATGTCATAATGAGAACAATGACTTCATTATAAACATTTAAAGAAACTAACCTGCCAGATAACGGCAAAATTATACTACAAAATATTTTATCCAAACCCAATCGAGGTGTTCAGGTCATAAAATAATGTATATGTGCCGATTAAAAGTATATGTTTTTTCACGGGTACTTAAAATACCTGAGATTGAATATACATAACATGTATTATGAGCTGGTAACTCTTAATTTGAAGTTCCAGTTTTGTGTTTGGGCTTGGCTGGTTAAAGGCGTTCATATTGTGTCCATAGGGTTTGGATTTTCAAAATATCTAAGTTTATATATATTAGTGATCTTCAGTAGGTATAGAAATGGTGTACATCTGTTGTAAACTTTGGCTGTTGACAGCGGGATAGGGACTTTAATATAGTCCCCAAACTGGCAAGTTCTGTCAGAGGAAGCATTTATTAAGGATGGAAATGATAAAGGAATAAAAAGAAAACCACATGCATGTATATCAGTTTAATAAATGATAAAAATGCTGAGATTATTGTCATATGAATGTGGAATACAAGTTATGTGATAAAATATAAACATTGCATCTGTTTTCCTGTGTAATATTAAAGGTCATGTTTTTTCATTCAGATTACTATTTGCCTTAAAGGGACACACTGCAATCAAGCATCTTGTATCATTTTGACTTGAAACCTGCTTGCATATAATGAAATATTTTTTTGAGTTTTCATGTTTTCATCTTATTCTACCATAGGTTTAAACATATTATTGGTGCAAGATTGCCGTGTGTCCCTTTAAATGCGTAGAGGGATTATATAGCTTTGTACTACACGTGAAAAACGCACACATAATGCTCACTTTCTATTAATGCCAATCTGAAGAAAAACAAAAATACTTGATCTGCACCCGATTGTAAACATATGTCATTTAATATTATTATACCTCACGTTTACACTCCTGTATAAATTGCCCATACCCTTGGCGTGAATCAATTTTTACTGTTCACCGGTAAACAATTTTTACTGTTCCACGACTGTGACGCCACGGGAAGTTTAAAAATTGGTTTTGGGTTTTTCCAACGACACGCTTTGGCAATTGGAAATCGGTGGACGTTTTTTAAAATACAGTTGAAGTTATGTCAATCGTAAGACGCTTGGTTAACCAAACCACAATAAAAAAAAATGTGGCGAGGAGATTTGTTACTTTAAATCGAAACTGGTATAAAAATATAAATTAAATTTTTTTTTTTTAAAAAATATTGCGATTTTTTCCCCCTCGTATATTTAAATTTTAATCAAAACATTTATTCGGTATAATGAAATAAATATTGCATCCCAGTGAGGGTGACAGTGGATATTGTCAACCTGAGGAAAATAATGTCAACCGAGGCGAAGACAAGGTTGACATTATTTTCCTCAGGTTGACAATATCCACTGTCACCCTCACTGGGATGCAATATTTATATACTACATACATGTGCATATGACAGCATTACAGCTATAATGGATGTTGTTTACTCCCTGTAATAACTCAGTATGTGTCAGCTGAATTGTAGAAATTGAAAGTTTGGTATGTCTGGCCCTGGTCCAATGTATATTAATCATGACTGAATAAGCCTTGACACAATGGATTGTCATTTAATGCTTAGTCTAATGTCCAGTGATGGCTCAGACCAGCCCTCAGACTCCCACAGGCCTGGAATGTCTCAATATCTCAATTGTCATGGGAGGATGATGTTTCAGCTCTGTGTAGTAACAATGAAGATATAGACCAATATATTGCAATTCAGATAGATCAGCAAATCCCCAGTTGGATTTGGGGGGTTTCTTTTTACTTGTTCTTGATTCCATGCCAATTCTGGACCACACCCAAAGTGGTGTACATTTTTTAAAGAATTAGGACTTTCATATGGTTTGTGCCTATTTATTTTACTGTCAGATGCATACAAAAGAGTTGCTGTAGATCTCAAATTATTTAAAAAAAGGCAAGTATTTGTTGAAATGCGAACATTTGTTTAACCTTAGACTAGTTCTGCTTACATTTTTCATTTGAACAAAACAAGCACTTTGTCTCCTCAGTATTGGCAGGATGGAAGAATGCATTATGGGAAATGATAAAAATGCATTATAGGAAATGATAAGAATGCAATATGGGAAATGATAACTAATGAACTATGCACAGTAAAAGAAGAGCTTAGAGATTAAGTTGATAAATAATTAGCCACATTTTATGGTTTATTGCCTCAGTTGATAGTTGGCAGGATCCTTAATAATGTTCCTACATTATAAATAATGATCAATAATGGTTGTCATCCTAATTTATCATGTAACTTGCTGTGTGGGAGTGTAATATGAAAGTGAAGTTCGAATCAAGACCAACGTCCATGTCTATCATGCTGACCAACGTCGTGTCCATCATACTGACCAACGTCCATGTCTATCATGATGACCAACATCGCGTCTAGCATGCTGTCCAACGTCCGTGTTTATCATGCTGACCAACGTCGCGTCTAGCATGCTGTCCAACGTCCATGTCTATCATGCTGACCAACGTCGCGTCTAGCATGCTGTCCTATGTCCGTGTTTATCATGCTGACCAACGTCGCGTCTAGCATGCTGTCCAACGTCCATGTCTATCATGCTGACCAACGTCGCGTCTAGCATGCTGTCCTATGTCCGTGTTTATCATGCTGACCAACGTCGCGTCTAGCATGCTGTCCAACGTCCGTGTTTATCATGCTGACCAACGTCGCGTCTAGCATGCTGTCCAACGTCCGTGTTTATCATGATGACCAACATCGCGTCTAGCATGCTGTCCTATGTCCGTGTCTAGCATACTGACCAATGTCCATGTCTATCATGCTGACCAATGTTGCACCTAGCATGCTGATCAACGTTCATGTCTATCATGATGACCAACATCGCGCCTAGCATGCTGTCCAACGTCCGTGTCTAGCATGCTGAACAACGTACATATCTATCATGATGACCAACGTCGCGTCTAGCTTGCTGTCCATATCCGTGTCTAGCATGCTGACCAATATCCATGTAAATCATGATGACCAACCTCGCGCCTAGCATGCTGTCCAATGTCCGTGTCTAGCATGCTGTCCAATGTCCGTGTCTAGCATGCTGTCCAATGTCCGTGTCTAGCATGCTGACCAATATCCGTGTCTGTCATGATGACCAACGTACATATCTATCATGATGACCAACATTCCATCAAGCGTACTGTCTAATGTCCGTGTCTAGTATGCTGTCCAACGTCCGTGTCTAGCATGCTGAACAACGTCGCATCTAGCATGCTGACCAACGTCACATCTAGCTTGCTGACCAACGTCACATCTAGCTTGCTGTCCAATGTCCGTGTCTAGCATGCTGTCCAATGTCGCGTCTAGCATGCTGACCAATGTACAACGTCGCGTCTAGCATCCTGACCGATGTCTGTGTCTATTGTTTGGGGCGCTTGTTTCAGCCAAAGGTTTTTTGGACTTTTAAGATAAAATTAATCTACTATTTAAATAAGTTGTACATCAGTGAAATAGACATTTTTAGTGGTAAATAAAAATACCTTATTTTTCAAATCGGTTGAGAAATAAAAAATTCATGTGCAAAAGTTGTTTTTGATGGGTCAGTTTCAATGCAAAATTCTACTGCATGAAAAATTTGAAAAAAAAAAAAAATAGAATTTTTATTCAAAAATGATTTTAAATTGTTGGATATTAGTAAATTAAGACACCCTGAAAGTTTTATAGCAAAATATGAAGGCTAACTGAAGTAATTTGAAATTTTTTAATTTTCTGCTGTTCCACCAACAAGGAATTTACATAGGAAAAGCCCCATCAAAAAATCATTTTGGTTGTAAAATACTTATTCCTCACCTGATTTTCAAAATTAAAGTAGTTTTATTTACCACTAAAAATGCCAGTTCTAATGATATATAACTGATGTGCGTATTATTTAAATTACTCAAGTTACTGCAGAAAAACCTTTGGCTGAAACAAGAGCCCCAAACAATAGTATGCTGTCCAACATCAGTGTCTAGCCTGCTGACCAACGTCCATGTCTAGCATGCTGACCAATGTCCGTGTCTAGCATGCTGACCAATGTCCATGACTAGCATGCTGACCAGTGTCCGTGTCTAACATGCTGTCCAAAATCAGCGTCTAGCGTGCTGACCAACATCCGTGTCTAGGATGCTGACCATGTCCGTGTCTAGCATGCTGAACAATGACCAGCGTCCATGTCTAGCATGTTGACCAGTGTCCGTGTCTAGCATGCTGACCAACTTCCATGTCTAGTACGCTGACCAATGTTCATGTCTAGCATGCTGACCAACTTACATGTCTAGCATGCTGACCAACTTCCATGTCTAGCATGTTGACCAGTGTCCGTGTCTAGCATGCTGACCAACTTCCATGTCTAGTACGCTGACCAATGTTCATGTCTAGCATGCTGACCAACTTACATGTCTAGCATGCTGACCAACATCCATGTCTAGCATGCTGACCAATGTTCATGTCTAGCATGCTGACCAACTTACATGTCTAGCATGCTGACCAACTTAAATGTCTAGCATGCTGACCAACTTACATGTCTAGCATGCTGACCAACATCCATGTCTAGCATGCTGACCAATATCCATGTGTAGCATGCTGACCAATATCCATGTCTAGCATGCTGACCAGCATCCGTGTCTAGTATGCTGACCAACTTCGATGTCTAGCATGCTGACCAACTTCCGTGTCTAGTATGCTGACCAACTTCCATGTCTAGCATGTTGACCAGTGTCCATGTCTAGCATGCTGACCAACTTCCATGTCTAGTACGCTGACCAATGTTCATGTCTAGCATGCTGACCAACTTACATGTCTAGCATGCTGACCAACATCCATGTCTAGCATGCTGACCAATGTTCATGTCTAGCATGCTGACCAACTTACATGTCTAGTATGCTGACCAGTGTCAGTGTCTAGAATGCTGACCAGTGCCTGTGTCTAGCATACTGACCAGCATATTTGTCTAGCATGCTGACCAGTGTCCATGTCTAATGCATGTGTCTAGCATGCTGACCAGCGTCTGTGTCTAGCATGCTGACCAGCATCTTTGTCTAGCATGCTGACCAGTGTCTGTGTCTAGCATGCTGACCAGCATCTTTGTCTAGCATGCTGACCAGCATCTTTGTCTAGCATGCTGACCAGTGTCCATGTCTAATGCATGTGTCTAGCATGCTGACCAGCGTCTGTGTCTAGCATGCTGACCAGCATCCGTGTCTAGCATGCTGACCAATATCCATGTGTAACAATATCCAACTCTAGTATGCTGACCAGTGTCTGTGTCTAGCATGCTGACCAGTGTCTGTGTCTAGCATGCTGACCAACATCCGTGTCTAGCATGCTGACCAATATCCATGTGTAGCATGCTGACCAATATCCATGTCTAGCATGCTGACCAGCGTCCGTGTCTAGTATGCTGACCAACTTCGATGTCTAGCATGCTGACCAACTTCCGTGTCTAGTATGCTGACCAACTTCCATGTCTAGCATGCTGACCAACACATGTGTCTAGTATGCTGACCAGTGTCTGTGTCTAGCATGCTGACCGATGTCTCTGCAGCATGTTTGTCTTTAGCATTCTGACCAATGGCCCTGTCTAGCATGATATGCTACGCCTTTAGTTCAGCAATCCAGTTCTTCACTGTCTTGTGGAATGTCTGAATGAACTTGATGATCTTGTCCCTAACCTGTGTGAGGTTGCCTGACCAATTGTAGCACCTTACAGTTAGACACCACTTAGTGGTTCAGGGCAACAATTCATTTCAATTAAACCACAATCTAATTCAATTAATGGCTTAATGGTAAGTGAAGGCAAATATAACCCCCGAGTACTTATCTGTAAAAGTAAATTGTTTACAGTATGTTAAATCTGTAATTTACTTAAAAACATTTTATGTTCGCTCAGATTTCATTAGTTTAAATTGAAATTTACAGTTTTAAAGGGTTCTTGCACCTTTTAGGGGCATAATGTTGCTCAAATGTGTGCTGATAATTGCCACACGGCAATCTTGAAGTTTTTTTATCAAGCAGTAAAATTAACATTTCGATTTTTTAATTTGACTTTAATTAAACCTGCTTGCATAAAATTAAATAAAAGTTTGAGTTTTCATATTTTCTTATTCTACCATAGGTTTAAATATATCATTGGTGCAATATAATCACCAGTTATTAATATGCAAAAACAAGTCGCTTTATACTATTCTTATAATTAATATTATGGATTGAACAAACGAAAATTATGTGAACAATTAACAGGACGCCACTAGTTTTAAACAATAAAGATTGCCGTGTGTCCCTTTAAATAGAGAAATACATCTGGCATTCATTGCCATGAAATGACATAGGCATAATATCAGTATATATATATATGTTGGCATGAATCATTTCCGAATTATAATCTACATTTGGGTTGTTTGGTGTATTAGTCAGTGATAAAGTCTGTACTAACAGCCTGATAAAGTCTGGGTATATGGTGGGCACTTCATGGCTGCCATAATGGACATATTTGTTCAATATACTTCGACCACTTCATTCATGTTTGTGTACACAAGTTAGATAAAATATTAAGTAAAATCAGTCATGGTGAATTTATGTTAAAAATATCCTTTGTCATATCAAACGGACCTGACCTGTCATTTTAGTCATCGGTTGATATGCAGCATATAATTTTAAATGCTAAAAAATGCTAAAAAAAAAAAAAAATTGAGATAGGTGCATAAGCTTTAATGGATATAATCAGTGCGTACATTTAGATCAGATTTGCAGATATTTATTTACTTATGAGTTTTTCTAAAATGACTCATTTAAAATTCGCGTTTTTCTAGATCATTTCCACAGACTGACTCGTTCATTTTGTCATTATGATGGAAATTGAACATGAACGAAATTGTAGATAAAACTCTCCATTTGTTTTGGTTCATTAGAAAGTGAAGAGATAATGATCGAAATTCCACCGATTATATTAAAAAATAGACGACTACGTCTCTCTGACCTTTTGCTGACCTTTTACGCCCATTTAAGAAGATAAAAATTAAAAGCCATTACTCATTATTAGCTACAGAATTAAATGTTGGCTGTCAATAAGTGGTCATTCCCTTGGCTTCACAGCTTGTTATAGGAGCTTTGTCACAGTGATTACAGATAAATGTCACCGGCTATACATCACCATGCTGCCTGCATCACAGTCTATACATAGTCTATACATCACCATGCTGCCTGCATCACAGTCTATACATCGTCTATACATCACCATGCTGCCTGCATCACAGTCTATACATAGTCTATACATCACCATGCTGCCTGCATCACCGTCTATACATCGTCTATACATCACCATGCTGCCTGCATCACAGTCTATACATAGTCTATACATCACCATGCTGCCTGCATCACAGTCTATACATAGTCTATACATCGCCATGCTGCCTGCATCACAGTCTATACTTTGTCTATACATCGCCATGCTGCCTGCATCATCGTCTATACATCGCCATGCTGCCTGCATCATCATCTATACATCATCTATACATCGCCATGCTGCCTGCATCACAGTCTATACATCGTCTATACATCGCCATGCTGCCTGCATCATCGTCTATACATCGCCCTGCTGCCTGCATCTCAGTCTATACATCATCTATTCATTGCCATGCTGCCTGCATCTCAGTCTATACATCGTCTATACATCGCCATGCTGCCTGCATCACAGTCTATACATCGTCTATACATTGCTTATACATCGCCTTGCTGCCTGCATCACAGTCTATACATCGTCTATACATCGCCATGCTGCCGGCATCTCAGTCTATACATCGTCTATACATCGCCATGCTGCCTGCATCTCAGTCTATACATCGTCTATACATCACGATGCTGCCTGCATCATCATCTATACATCATCTATACATCGCCATGCTGCCTGCATCACAGTCTATACATCGTCTATACATCGCCATGCTGCCTGCATCATCGTCTATACATCGCCCTGCTGCCTGCATCTCAGTCTATACATCATCTATACATTGCCATGCTGCCTGCATCACAGTCTATACATCGTCTATACATTGCTTATACATCGCCTTGCTGCCTGCATCACAGTCTATACATCGTCTATACATCGCCATGCTGCCTGCATCACAGTCTATACATCGTCTATACATCGCCATGCTGCCTGCATCACAGTCTATACATCGTCTATACATCGCCATGCTGCCTGCATCACAGTCTATACATCATCTATACATCGCCCTGCTGCCTGCATCACCTTCTATACATCGTCTATACATCGCCCTGCTTTCTGCATCACCGTCTATACATCGCCTTGCTGCCTGCATCACCGTCTATACATCGCCCGGCTGCCTGCATCATGGCCATAATACCAACAATTTCTGTGAACTGAACTAAATAGGATTTTATATTAGCACCAACAGCTAAGGTCATGTGGCGACTTTTCAACTTCCACTGGTGGAGGAGAACCCAGTTGCTCCTTTGGGTATTTATTTTCGTGCTCCTGAGGGATCAAATCTACAGCGATGAGGGGCAAGTGATTTCAAGTAGTGTTGTTCCAATTAATCGATTTGATCGATCATCGATCAGTTATGCGTTTGATCTGATTAATCGATTACAATTTTTCAAGATCAACTTTACTCGGTTGTGGAAAATTATGGCTTATTTCATTGTCCTGGACTAAAATATACAAGAAAATAAAATGAGTTTTGCGACAAGTATTAAAATCACATATTTATAGTGGGTATCACAACTTATTTTTTAAAATATATGTTGGTCAGTTTCATTCAGTTCCTTTATTACCAGAACATACTTGAAATGTGATTCTTTTCTTCATTATAGTCTGAAAAAGCCTTACAGTTGTCTTTTATGGCGGCCATGTTTAATCGATTAATGATCGATCACCGGTCGGTTAAATATTCTGATGATCGAGCATGAATTTTCAGCCGATTCCCAACACTAATTTCAAGTCAGCGACTCTAACCACTCAGCCACGAAAATGTCTTTGATGCAAAACATCAATTTGCATAGTAGTGTAGCACTCCATAGATTTTGTGAAATGTCAGAGCTTTGAAATTATGAAAGGTGTTTCTTTACACATGTATGTTCATTTCGGATGCAAATCATCAATGGATCAGTTAACAGTTTAACATTTGACAGATTTGGCGATACTTCAATTATTTGAAATGTTATTGAAAATTAAAAAGCATCAGTGAAATATAGATCCACTGGCGTTTTCTACATCATAATATTATACTAACACATGTTTTATATCATCACTGCTTTTGCTTTGGCGATTCTCATAAAAAGCCTGTACAGTTTTATTCATTTGATCTTTCAGATATTGCACATCAGAAATACAATAGTCTAGAGGACTTGTATACTGCATAAATCCAATTTAGAAGCCAGTCTCAGATGCTAATTAATTTAACAAGAAACTCATATAATCTATAGGACTTGTAAATCTGGACTAGTACTAATCTATAGGACTTGTGCATCTGGACTAGTACTAATCTATAGGACTTGTAAATCTGGACTGGTACTAATCTATAGGACTTGTAAATCTGGACTGGTACTAATCTATAGGACTTGTAAATCTGGACTGGTACTAATCTATAGGACTTGTAAATCTGGACTGGTACTAATCTATAGGACTTATGAATCTGGACTAGTACTTATCTATAGGACTTGTAAATCTGGACTGGTACTAATCAATAGGACTTGTGAATCTGGACAAGTACTAATCTATAGGACTTGTGAATCTGGACTAGTACTAATCTATAGGACTTGTGAATCTGGACTAGTACTAATCTATAGGACTTGTGAATCTGGACTAGTACAAATCTATAGGACTTGTGAATCTGGACTAGTACAAATCTATAGGACTTGTGAATCTGGACTAGTACAAATCTATAGGACTTGTGAATCTGGACTAGTACAAATTTATAGGACTTGTGAATCTGGACTAGTACAAATCTATAGGACTTGTGAATCTGGACTGGTACAAATCTATAGGACTTGTGAATCTGGACTAGTACAAATCTATAGGGACTTGTAAATCTGGACTAGTACAAATCTATAGGACTTGTGAATCTGGACTAGTACTAATCTATAGGACTTGTGAATCTGGACTAGTACTAATCTATAGGACTTGTAAATCTGGACTAGTACTAATCTATAGGACTTGTGAACCTGGACTAGTACTAAACTATAAGACTTGTAAATCCAGACTAGTACTAATCTATAATAAGACTTGTAAATCCGGACTAGTACTAATCTATAAGACTTGTGAATCCGGACTAGTACTAATCTATAAGACTTGTAAATCCGGACTAGTACTAATCTATAGGACTTGTGAATCTGGACTAGTACTAATCTATAGGACTTGTGAATCTGGACTAGTACTAATCTATAGGACTTGTGAATCTGGACTAGTACTAATCTATAGGACTTGTGAATCTGGACTAGTACTAATCTATAGGACTTGTGAATCTGGACTAGTACAAATCTATAGGACTTGTGAATCTGGACTAGTACAAATCTATAGGACTTGTGAATCTGGACTAGTACAAATCTATAGGACTTGTGAATCTGGACTAGTACAAATCTATAGGACTTGTGAATCTGGACTGGTACAAATCTATAGGACTTGTGAATCTGGACTAGTACAAATCTATAATGACTTGTAAATCTGGACTAGTACAAATCTATAGGACTTGTGAATCTGGACTAGTACTAATCTATAGGACTTGTGAATCTGGACTAGTACTAATCTATAGGACTTGTGAACCTGGACTAGTACTAAACTATAAGACTTGTAAATCCAGACTAGTACTAATCTATAATAAGACTTATAAATCCGGACTAGTACTAATCTATAAGACTTGTGAATCCGGACTAGTACTAATCTATAAGACTTGTAAATCCGGACTAGTACTAATCTATAGGACTTGTGAATCTGGACTAGTACTAATCTATAGGATTTTGTAACCTGGACTAGTGCTAAACTATAAGACTTGTAAATCCAGACTAGTACTAATCTATAATAAGACTTGTAAATCCGGACTAGTACTAATCTATAAGACTTGTGAATCTGGACTAGTACTAATCTATAAGACTTGTAAATCCGGACTAGTACTAATCTATAGGACTTGTAAATCTGGACTAGTACTAATCTATAGGACTTGTGAACCTGGACTAGTACTAAACTATAAGACTTGTAAATCCAGACTAGTACTAATCTATAATAAGACTTGTAAATCCAGACTAGTACTAATCTATAAGACTTGTGAATCCGGACTAGTACTAATCTATAAGACTTGTAAATCCGGACTAGTACTAATCTATAGGACTTGTGAATCTGGACTAGTACTAATCTATAGGACTTGTGAATCTGGACTAGTACTAATCTATAGGACTTGTGAATCTGGACTAGTACTAATCTATAGGACTTGTGAATCTGGACTAGTACTAATCTATAGGACTTGTGAATCTGGACTAGTACTAATCTATAGGACTTGTAAATCTGGACTGGTACTAATCTATAGGACTTGTAAATCTGGACTGGTACTAATCTATAGGGACTTGTGAATCTGGACTAGTACTAATCTATAGGACTTGTAAATCTGGACTAGTACTAATCTATAGGGACTTGTGAATCTGGACTAGTACTAATATATAGGGACTTGTGAATCTGGACTGGTACTAATCTATAGGACTTGTAAATCTGGACTGGTACTAATCTATAGGACTTGTGAATCTGGACTAGTACTAATCTATAGGATTTGTGAATCTGGACTAGTACTAATCTATAAGGACTTGTGAATCTGGACTGGTACTAATCTATAGGACTTGTAAATCTGGACTAGTACTAATCTATAGGACTTGTGAATCTGGACTAGTACTAATCTATAGGACTTGTAAACCTGGACTAGTACTAATCTATAGGACTTGTAAACCTGGACTGGTACTAATCTATAGGACTTGTAAATCTGGACTGGTACTTATCTATAGACTTGTAAATCTGGACTGGTACTAATCTATAGGACTTGTAAACCTGGACTGGTACTAATCTATAGGACTTGTAAATCTGGACTAGTACATATAGCTACTCTACTGCAACAAGTGTTCGGACAGCGGACAATAATGACCAATGGGCTAACAGAACAGTTGTGTTCTAAAAATAGAAGTAGCCGGTTCCTTTTTTTTAGCATATTTTACCAGTATTTCAGACAGAATGATTCAGAATATGACTGGAACAGGCTGTATCCTAGACATACAGTAAATTTGGTACATACTGCAGGTAAATCATCATTTAGATGACAATAAAAAAGTAGCCATTTGCTTAAATTATAATGGAAAAACAACCAAACACATATACCTCCTTCCAGTTCACATATCCATACATAACCACAAATAGATTCACCTGCTTTCTCGTGGGTTCGATTCCCTCTGGGAGCTCGACTTGTAAGTGAGGAAGTGTCGATTATTACGGATGGCGGGAGGTGTACAGTAATGGTTTTACCCAGGAAAAGTGGGGGGTCTGCCTCCACCACAAAAATCAACCGTCATATATAACCTTACATGTGTTGAAAATGACGTAAAACACCATACAAACAAACAAACAAACCTGACTGATGGCAGAAATGTCTTCTTCAGTGCATGCGTGCATGATATCTTTGTTCAGTTCTGGAGTGTAAAATGCTATATTTTTTAGGTGGCATTTAATATGTGGTTCCATTAGCTACAGTGCTTGTCTAAACACATTATCTTCAACACTATTGACTCAATCATGATGGTGCCCACCAGTCTTTGGAATGGTGATAGAGAGAGAGCTCAGAGAGCTTTCGACCAATTTGATTGCTTTTCTAAAGTTTTGCAATCAAAACATGTTTAAATCAATGTATCTACCTAAGTAACTTAGCACATAATTATGTACATGAACCAGAAAAGTATGTACAGAACCAGCCTCATTTTGCAACATAACCAATTATGCAGATGCCTTTACTGTAAGACTTTCTCATTAATTAGATTATGTATCAGTAAAATGATCCCCATCATGCAAGGTACGGAAATTTGATTTAATGAAATAACCCCGAGGTTAATACCTTTGTTTAAAATCACTAAACGGTAGCTGTAGATGCTGAAATCTACAAACACTCATTATTTATTAATATTTCAGGTTTTCAGACAATTTCCATGGGGAAATGGGAAAATTGAATAAATTGGTAACAGTCTAAATATGATATATATATAAACAACCTTCATTGTTTTCGATACAACTAGGATATTGAATTAGTTTTGAGTTTTGTTATTTCTATTTTTCTGTTACCATGGTTATTGATTACGTCTCAAGAGTTGTTGTTTCCCATGTGTATTGTTCCTTAGACCAGTAGTATACCTCCTGCATCCTTACGCAGGAAGAATACGGTACTGGTTCTACCCAGGAAAAGTGGGGTGGTCTGCCTATACTTCTAGAAATTGACCGTCATATACAGCCTATAATGTGCTGAATGTTCAACCAACCAACCAGCCAACCTTCAAATTTTGTGAAAGTCTAATATGTAGACATCATCAGGTGAGCGATTCATGATCAGCTGCCCTCTTGTTTGTTTAATCTCATCAGTGTGTTCCATTGTTGACTGCATGCTTTTTGCAGTATTTAATTGTTCCTTCTAATGTACATTAGCTCTGATCGTAAATTTATATTTAATGAGTAAAGTACATTAGCTCTGATTGTAAATTTATATTTAATGAGTAACATTTAAAGTGGCAAAAAATATTTTTTATTTTCACCTTATTTCGATTTATTTTATATCTGACAATAAATATTTCTTGCTGTTTATGCCTGATCGCTTGTCTGATTTTTGTATTAAATATAAAGTTTGTTTTCTTTTGAATCTGTAGTGTCTCCACGGCCGAGATAGTCTCAATTTGTCATGTCTCACTGCTGCGGGTTCGAATCCCACTGGGAGCTCGACTTGTCAATTTAGTGTCGATTCTTACAGATGGCGGCAGGTTTACAATACTGGCTCTGTGGGTGGTCTGCCTATATATGGCCTTACATGTCCTAAAGATGACGTAAAACAAACAAATCTTTTGAATTTAAAATAAGCTATATAGTCAACAACATTAATGTATTATAGTATGCAGATTGTTGTCTGGCTGTGTGTCATTTATGAAAAAAAAAATGCTGCAGGTATAAACATTAACGCCCTCATAATAACAAGCTTAGCAATTGTGATTCATCATCCAGTTTTATGTTAATGGCTTTTAAATTATGTTTTATTTTAAAGGTTTGTAGCGCAGTAGTTTTTATAAAGAAACTTTTTTTGGACCATCTTTAGTGTTGTTGTATTGACTAATGCATTTTGTGTGTGTGTGTGTGTGTATGTTTAGTGTAATACAGAATGCATAATTAATTATATTTGCTGAAAGAAAAAAGAAACGGGAAACGGGAATTTCCGCTATATATTGTATGTACAATATGCTGCTGTCATGGCTACGTAAGATCTTTCCTTTTGGAAAAAATACTAAAACAACACCTAATACAGCAAGTAGTATTCCTGCAATGTTTCATTATTGACAGATTATGTCTTTGGCTCAAGCATGTGAGCAAACTTAGGATGCAAAATTTTGCAAACTCTTTACGTTAAATACAGTACTGCATGAACTGGTGTGGAACTTCAACACTTATGAATTTCTTATTACAACGTGTACTGTGATTAAAACGTCTACAACATCCCAGTTGTGTCCTTTCTCTAACTAACTGCGACCCTTTTTTTTAAAAATCATCTTGGGATTTCCTTGGAATATATATGGAATTAAGTGTGCAGTATATACAATATATAGCAGAAATTCCCATGTCGCGTTTCTTCTTCCTTTCAGTATATATGATACTTAAGTATGCGCAACAGTATATATGATACTTAAGTATGTGCAACAGTATATATGATACTTAAGTATGCGCAACAGTATATATGATACTTAAGTATGTGCAACAGTATATATGATACTTAAGTATGTGCAACAGTATATATGATACTTAAGTATGTGCAACAGTATATATGATACTTAAGTATGTGCAACAGTATATATGATACTTAAGTATGTGCAACAGTATATATGATACTTAAGTATGTGCAACAGTATATATGATACTTAAGTATGTGCAACAGTATATATGATACTTAAGTATGTGCAACAGTATATATGATACTTAAGTATGCGCAACAGTATATATGATACTTAAGTATGCGCAACAGTATATATGATACTTAAGTATGCGCAACAGTATATTTGATACTTAAGTATGCGCAACAGTATATATGATACTTAAGTATGCGCAACAGTATATATGATACTTAAGTATGCGCAACAGTATATATGATACTTAAGTATGCGCAACAGTATATATGATACTTAAGTATGCGCAACAGTATATATGATACTTAAGTATGCGCAACAGTATATATGATACTTAAGTATGCGCAACAGTATATATGATACTTAAGTATGCGCAACAGTATATATGATACTTAAGTATGCGCAACAGTATATATGATACTTAAGTATGCGCAACAGTATATATGATACTTAAGTATGCGCAACAGTATATATGATACTTAAGTATGCGCAACAGTATATATGATACTTAAGTATGCGCAACAGTATATATGATACTTAAGTATGCGCAACAGTATATATGATACTTAAGTATGCGCAACAGTATATATGATACTTAAGTATGCGCAACAGTATATATGATACTTAAGTATGCGCAACAGTATATATGATACTTAAGTATGCGCAACAGTATATATGATACTTAAGTATGCGCAACAGTATATATGAAACTTAAGTATGCGCAACAGTATATATGATACTTAAGTATGCGCAACAGTATATATGATACTTAAGTATGCGCAACAGTATATATGATACTTAAGTATGCGCAACAGTATATATGATACTTAAGTATGCGCAACAGTATATATGATACTTAAGTATGCGCAACAGTATATATGATACTTAAGTATGCGCAACAGTATATATGATACTTAAGTATGCGCAACAGAATATATGATACTTAAGTATGCGCAAAAGTATATATGATACTTAAGTATGTGCAACAGTATATATGATACTTAAGTATGCGCAACAGTATATATGATACTTAAGTATGCGCAACAGTATATATGATACTTAAGTATGCGCAACAGTATATATGATACTTAAGTATGCGCAACAGTATATATGATACTTAAGTATGCGCAACAGTATATATGATACTTAAGTATGCGCAACAGTATATATGATACTTAAGTATGCGCAACAGTATATATGATACTTAAGTATGCGCAACAGTATATATGATACTTAAGTATGCGCAACAGTATATATGATACTTAAGTATGTGCAACAGTATATATGATACTTAAGTATGTGCAACAGTATATATGATACTTAAGTATGTGCAACAGTATATATGATACTTAAGTATGTGCAACAGTATATATGATACTTAAGTATGTGCAACAGTATATATGATACTTAAGTATGCGCAAATAAAATGTAACTGATAGAAAAACTGACTTTTTGAAAGATGAACATGTAAATTGTTACTTAAACGGTGCTTTAGATTTACTAGTAAGCCCTGCTGTTATTTATTAATACAAGGCCCAAATGCTTAATGTGACTGTTCTCCTTGCTGATCTGTGCTACTCATACGCAATGCTGCACCAATAGAGTTCAGGAACACAACCCTATAATTATGATATTATTAACGTATATTTAATTATAAGCAGTAAAAAATACATCTACCACATTTTTGTGTTTGTGTGTGGAAGGTTGCTCACAATATAACAGATTTTTTACAGAATTTAGAGCAGCAAATATCATTACCAGTGCCTGTACGCAGATACGCAGCTCATGAAAATCTTGACAAGAACAAAAATAATACTGCATGTCAAAGCAGCTTTAATGATTTGTTAGTAATGCATTTTATACTTGCGTGTGGCGAAACACAGGAACTGGTCACTTTTAATTTTTGCCTTCTATTATTATAATTGTCTATAAAGGACTTTAATGGGAAATTTTGGAAAATGCTGGTGTTCTTTTTCAGAGGTCAAGCAGACGTTCGAAACAATCTCAGTTACATGCACACTATATACTAACATGTGCAGAAATAAATTTCCTATCCAACAATACCTTTCTTCCTACGATCCCTTGTAAATTCGCTGAGATATCCGAGTTCAAAGTCACCAAAGTGCAATTTCAGGCTACTCGTCGTTTGTTTATGTCCCCTATGTAAACAAATGAAATTTACCGAAAATCAGGTGTCCGTTAATTCCGTTAATTTCGGCGCAGTATTCCAGCTTCAAATCACAACCAATTCACTAAAGTAAAGCATCGATACGTAAATAAATCCATATTTTATCAGTTTGCATAGTCCGTATCACGAGAAAGTCACACAACAACGAGTATTTCGCCACTTGTTATCGGCACTAGCAGACTTTACAAATGAAACCGCCATTTTCAAATGAATTACGGGGCCGAATGACGTCATAATGCGAATCCAACAGCTATGGTAAGTATTTTTACTTTTTAATATTATTCTTGAATATATTAGAAAATACGTTAGTGCTTATCCATAACACTATTATAATCAATAATAGTGTTATGGATAAGCACAAGCGTATTTAATAATATATTCAAGAATAATTTTAAAAAGTATTTTTTTTTACCATAGCTATTAGGTTCGCATTATGACGTCATTCGGCCCCGTAATTCATTTGAAAATGGCGGTTTCATTTGTAAAGTCTGCTAGTGCCGATAACAAGTGGCGAAATACTCGTTGTTGTGTGACTTTCTCGTGATACGGACTATGCAAACTGATAAAATATGGATTTATTTACGTATCGATGCTTTACTTTAGTGAATTGGTTGTGATTTGAAGCTGGAATACTGCGCCGAAATTAACGGAATTAACGGACACCTGATTTTCGGTAAATTTCATTTGTTTACATAGGGGACATAAACAAACGACGAGTAGCCTGAAATTGCACTTTGGTGACTTTGAACTCGGATATCTCAGCGAATTTACAAGGGATCGTAGGAAGAAAGGTATTGTTGGATAGGAAATTTATTTCTGCACATGTTAGTATATAGTGTGCATGTAACTGAGATTGTTTCGAACGTCTGCTTGACCTCTGAAAAAGAACACCAGCATTTTCCAAAATTTCCCATTAAAGTCCTTTATAGACAATTATAATAATAGAAGGCAAAAATTAAAAGTGACCAGTTCCTGTGGGCGAAACATGGTCTAGCTATGTGCCGGATAACAGTTTTGCATTTAACAGACTTTTATATATCAAGTCACGGAAATAAGAACATTGACTATATTTGTAAATACATTATAATGTTAAATCATTTGCACCGAATGAACCCTATTGATTTTATCTGGTCAAATTTTATGATTGCTCATTGAACAATAGGCGGCCATGTGTCCAGCCTTGAGTCAATGTTGTACAAGGTTACATAACTCTTGGTCATGTTACACAACTCCGTGCAAGGTTAGATAGCTCTATATCAGTCACCAATAATCCAGTTGTATTGTGTTGGTAATAGTCTGTGTTAAACACCTGAATAAAATAAAATTAACACCAATTTTGATTTTTAGTCAATTTTTAGCTCTACTGATCAGAGATCAGCAGAGCTTATGCCGTGGTGCGGAGTCCGTCGTCCGTCTGTCTGTCCGTCTGTCCGTCCGTCTGTCCGTCTGTCCGTCTGTCCGTAAACTTTTATTTGTAGCGACTTCACAGCTGAAACTACTGGATGGATATTCATGAAACTTTACAAAAATGTTGCCCATAAAGTCTAGTTGATCCTAGCAAAAATTCATGTTGATGTGAAATCCAAGATGGCCGCCAAAGCTAAAAATAGAGTTTTAAAATACAAGTTTGTAGCGACTTCTTCTTGAAAACTATAAGTGATATTGATATGGGACTTTTTCTAAAATGATCAGCATGACATGATGTTGATCCTAGTCAAAAATCGTTTTGATTCAACGTTAAACATGGCTGCCAGCGGCCATCTTTGTTTACATAGAGTTATATAGTAAAAACTTGTAGCGACTTCACAGCTGAAACTACTGGATGGATATTCATGAAACTTTACAGAAATGTTGCCCATAAAGTCTAGTTGATCCTAGCAAAAATTCATGTTGATGTGAAATCCAAGATGGCCGCCAAAGCTAAAAATAGTGTTTTAAAATACAAGTTTGTAGCGACTTCTTCTTGAAAACTATAAGTGATATTGATATGGGACTTTTTCTAAAATGATCAGCATGACATGATGTTGATCCTAGTCAAAAATCGTTTTGATTCAACGTTAAACATGACTGCCAGCGGCCATCTTTGTTTACATAGAGTTATATAGTAAAAACTTGTAGCGACTTCACAGCTGAAACTACTGGATGGATATTCATGAAACTTTACAGAAATGTTGCCCATAAAGTCTAGTTGATCCTAGCAAAAATTCATGTTGATGTGAAATCCAAGATGGCTGCCAAAGCTAAAAATAGAGTTTTAAAATACAAGTTTGTAGCGACTTCTTCTTGAAAACTATAAGTGATATTGATATGGGACTTTTTCTAAAATGATCAGCATGACATGATGTTGATCCTAGTCAAAAATCGTTTTGATTCAACGTTAAACATGGCTGCCAGCGGCCATCTTTGTTTACATAGAGTTATATAGTAAAAACTTGTAGCAACTACTTCTCTGAAACTACTTGGCGGATTGTCATGAAACTTTACAGGAATGTTGCTCTTGATGTCTGATTGATCCTAGAAAAATTTCAGGTCGGCCGGAAATTCAAGATGGCCGTCACAGCTAAAAATAGATTTTTAAAAAATAAGTTTGTAGCGACTACTTTTTGAAAACTATAAGTGATATTGATATGGGACTTTTTCTAAAATGATCAGCATTACATGATGTTGATCCTAGTCAAAAATCGTTTTGATTCAACGTTAAACATGGCTGCCAGCGGCCATCTTTGTTTACATAGAGTTATATAGTAAAAACTTGTAGCGACTACTCCTCTGAAACTACTTGGCGGATTGTCATGAAACTTTACAGGAATGTTGCTCTTGATGTCTAATTGATCCTATCAAAATTTCAGGTCGGCCGGAAATTCAAGATGGCCGCAACAGTTAAAAATAGATTTTCAAAAAACAAGTCTGTAGCGACTACTTCCTGAAATCAAAATCAATCAGTAGAGCTTCAAGGTCATTGACCTCTTGTTATAAAGAGGATTATGAATTAATTTAGTGGATAATTGATTTTAAAGTGGACATAAATTTATGCGTTATTTTCTCTAATTCAGGGATTATCTGTGCAGCTTATTTTTCGAAGTGGTTTGAACGTGTATAGAGACATTCGAACAGAGAGATACTTCCGTCTGCATTAGAGGTAAGTGGGCGTTTATTAACACATATTTGTGACATTGACATGTGGCGTAATACTGGTGGCAGCGGTGTTGGATTTCAAACGAGGTATCTTCTTCAGTAGAATATTAGCATAAACATCTGTTAACTGTCTGTATAGACAAAACATAACATGTGCAGGTTTCAGTTTTAGCTCATTTTTACTTTTAACCCTTAACCCGCTAAGCATGACTATAATAGCACTTGCGTCCATTGTAAACCCAGATCAGCCTGCGAGTAAGGCTGATCAGGGTAGGATTATGAATTAATTTAGTGGATAATTGATTTTAAAGTGGACATAAATTTATGCGTTATTTTCTCTAATTCAGGGATTATCTGTGCAGCTTATTTTTCGAAGTGGTTTGAACGTGTATAGAGACATTCGAACAGAGAGATACTTCCGTCTGCATTAGAGGTAAGTGGGCGTTTATTAACACATATTTGTGACATTGACATGTGGCGTAATACTGGTGGCAGCGGTGTTGGATTTCAAACGAGGTATCTTCTTCAGTAGAATATTAGCATAAACATCTGTTAACTGTCTGTATAGACAAAACATAACATGTGCAGGTTTCAGTTTTAGCTCATTTTTACTTTTAACCCTTAACCCGCTAAGCATGACTATAATAGCACTTGCGTCCATTGTAAACCCAGATCAGCCTGCGAGTAAGGCTGATCAGGGTAGGATTATGAATTAATTTAGTGGATAATTGATTTTAAAGTGGACATAAATTTATGCGTTATTTTCTCTAATTCAGGGATTATCTGTGCAGCTTATTTTTCGAAGTGGTTTGAACGTGTATAGAGACATTCGAACAGAGAGATACTTCCGTCTGCATTAGAGGTAAGTGGGCGTTTATTAACACATATTTGTGACATTGACATGTGGCGTAATACTGGTGGCAGCGGTGTTGGATTTCAAACGAGGTATCTTCTTCAGTAGAATATTAGCATAAACATCTGTTAACTGTCTGTATAGACAAAACATAACATGTGCAGGTTTCAGTTTTAGCTCATTTTTACTTTTAACCCTTAACCCGCTAAGCATGACTATAATAGCACTTGCGTCCATTGTAAACCCAGATCAGCCTGCGAGTAAGGCTGATCAGGGTTTACAATGTCCGGCTGATGATCAGTCATATTCCCCAAAACACCCCATTGTAACATAAATGGAATGGTCCTATTTCAAAGACAGTACATTATGTATATGTAGCAGGTTTAAAAGAATGCCTGACATGTAACTACTGTGACAAGCATTTTGTTGAATTGTTCTTTCTCTGCAGTAGCTTACCCTACTCTGTGTGTGGACACATACATGTGGTATCTCTGCGAGACAAAAACTCACAGAATTTTGTTTATTCAGAAGTCAAAACTCTCTGAAATCTCACTGATAAAATTGTGAAAAGAAACAATTTTAAAAGCTCTAAAATTACATTTTCTGCTTTGGTTTTATCATCAAATCTTTAAAAAGCTTGAATAATAAAAGCTCTCAATAATAAAGATTGTTTGGCTGTGTCGCTATATTCCCTTTAAGCATATCATTGGTGTAATGTAATCAACAGTCAGTAATGTGCAAAAACAATCTTTATATGTTTCTTATAATTAATATTAATGTTTGAACAAATGCAAGTTATGTAGAAAAACTAAAGGGACACTGCAAGTTTTAAAAAATCAAGATTGCCGTGTGTCCCTTTATTAATCGCAGATTGTGGCTTCAAAAATACTCCTTGTATGTATGGTATTAAATGAGATACATTTATGGAAAGAATATTTAGAGGATTCAACACCACACTGCTGTATATTCTTCTTCATGTATTTGTAGTTACAACAGTGTTGGGTTGAACCCTTGAAATTCCTTGTTGAGATTTACTCTTCTGCTACTCAGGTAATGTTGCTGATTCATTTAAAGAAACTAACCTACCAATTTTTAATAACGGCAAAATTACGCTACAAAACCGTTTATCAAAACTCTATCTAGGTTTTGAGGTCATATTATAATGTATATGTGCTGATTAAAAGTACAGGTTTATTCATGGGTTCTTAAAATACTCGTGATTGAATATGCGTAAAATTATGAGTCGGTAACTCATAATTCGACGCTCCAATTTTGAGGTTTGACCTGGTGGCATGGTTAAAGTCGTTCATATTGTGCCACAAGAGTTTGTATTCTCATAAAAGGTAAATCACATATATATAGCTTGTCGTCAGTAGGTTTAGAAACGGTGTACATATGTTGCGGATAGCTACTTTAAATGTTGTTTCGAAATTGTTGTATTAAATTATATTGCTTCTCCCCAGCATAATTACTCGTTTATTCGTGTTTGGTTTAGTCACATCCTATGTAAATGAATGGTAAGATAGTCATAGATAAGTTAACTAAATATATGGAAGGTCAAATTAAAGGCTGTACATTTACACCACAAGTTAATGTGTATGGTGGGTCGCATACAGCGGCCACATTTGTCTTGTCATATAAGGAGAATATATGAATATGATAGTTACAGGGTTATTGAACCGTGCATGAATCATCCCTCGCTAAGACAGCTTGTGTTTGGAAGGAACAAAGGCTAGGGAAAGTGTAGTGCCGGGGTTGGGGATCGTTGGTGATACTTCCGCAGATAGTTGAGCTGAACCTGTGATAGCACTAATACTGTTTGTTCTTTCTCTTACCTTGATTCATTTTGCGGTTGGATTAGATTTAAAATAGTAGCATCACTGCAGTTATGATTAACTTTACAATCTTGCAGGTAAGAGTTTTATATTTGAATTTGTATTTAATGTTTTATAAATACAGTGATCCTATATATCCTGTATGACTTTATGATTTGAATGTAAGATGATTTCATTTTGGAAAATTTGTTTTCAATTTAACTGGTTATTTTTAAAGAAAGATCCTGTACTCTTAATTTGTTTAGCTCTACTGATCCGAGATTAGCAAAGCTTATGTCATAGCGCATTTATGATCATCCATTTGTCAGCTTTGTTTTTTGTGATGCTACTCCACAAATAGTGAGCTGACTTTTATGAAACTTCACAGAAACCACTGCTAAAAAAATATACTGAAAGGAAAAAGAAACGCATAATCAAAAAAGTGCCTATGCTACACTATTATATACACCTAATTCCACGTAATATTCCAGATATATCTCAATGTGTTTTGTACAAAAAGGGGCTACAACCAATTACATAAAGGATATCTCTGTCATGTAGTAGACCTTTTAATCAAAGTATACTTTGTTACACGAAATTCTTTAATGTTGAAGTTTCGATTGAAAAAGTCAAGCCATTTCAGTATTGTTTTTAATGTTAAGAGATTGCAAAGTTTAAAGCCTTATTTTGCTCACCTGCTTGAGACAAATGCTCATTCTGTCGATAATTAAACTTTAAAGGGGTAAACATTGGTGTGTTCGGTGCTGTTTAAACCTTCTTTCCGAAAGGACAGGCCTAATGTCGCCCTGTACCATTGGAATTACACTTGCAGTATATAGCAGAAATTCCCATTATGCGTTTCTTTTTCCTTTCAGTATAGAAATGTTTATGATCAAGTCTCCTCTAGAACCTTGTTGTTATTGCCTGTCCATCCAGAGTTCCTGGGTTCATGCAGTTCTCCGTGGGGTCATATTTCAAACACACAATTACATTATTTGGGCAAGGTACTGTGAAAGTATGCCAGCATACTTCAGAGGGGATGTAAAACTGTCTGTCCTGTGGGCAGGGACAGCCATACCCTATATAATGCCATGGATGACAAAGATTCTGGATTTTGTCAAGTTTTCTTCTGATTTTGTGCGTGATTGGCATAAAATAACAAATGATTGATTTTAGTATTTCTTTGTTTATTGTGTTTTCTTGTTGAACTGACCCTAATGAACCCACACTTAAGTTTTTACTTGATGTATGTTTAGATAATTACAGAGCTTAGTTGTATGTTTAGTTAATTACAGAGTGTGAGGTCCTATGCATGTTGGTCTTTATTGCTCAAAACAAGTGCATTTTTGCATTTTATGTTTTATCGTCTCTCTATCAAGGGGCGTGTTAGAAAATCCAAGTTGTATTGTCATCCATCCATGCAGTGTGAAAAGATGTTCTTTTTGTCTTGCCCACAATAGTGGGTAGTGAGACATGGCAGTCATTTTACCGGCGGCGGCAGCAGCCACATTTTAAATCAACAATATCTCAACACCGCTGCTCGAAATTTTTCTGAAACTTTGTCAGATGCTTTGTTGGGTCAAGGGACATCACATAATGCCAAAATTACCAAGGTCATATTTTGTATTGTTTTCTCAAAACTTAACCTTGGTTATGTAAGCGATTGCCTCATTTTCTTTGTTTGATACTTGGTGATATGTATTGTTGGCATTGGTGGACATCACTGAACGACAAAAATTGCCAAGGTCAATGTCATATTTTGCGTTATTTTCCCCAAACTTAACCTTGGTTAGGTAACTTTATGTGATTGTCTCACTGATTGTTATGTCTTGGATACTTGGTCATATGTATTGTTGGCATTGGTGGACATCGCTGGACAACAAAAAATACCAAGGTCAGGGTCATATTTTGCGTTATTTTCCCCCAAACTTTACCTTAGTTAGGTAACTTAACCTCAGTTAACTTTATGTGATTGCCTCACTTTATGTCTTTGATACTTGGTCATATGTATTGTTGGCATTGGTGGACATCGCTGAATGGCAAAAACAACAACAACATGGTCAAGGTCATATTTTGCGTTATTTTCCCAAAACTACACCCTGGTTTTATGATTACCTCGCTTTTATTTGTTTGATACTTGGTCATACAAAGTATTGTCTTTGGTGGACATCATTTAAGCACAAATTTAACAAAATATTTCATATGCCGTTTGCCGGGGTGGTCGAGACACCCGCAGACCGAGGTCTTGTTTTAATAAATGTTTTTCAAGATGGTTCTTTATTTCAGTTAATCTTCAGTTTAATTTGACTCCTAGTTCTAAATAGTTTAACATCAAATCTTTAATGCCAGACAGTTTTATATTTTGCACATCTATCATTAAGTTCTCTCTGCTCCTCAGTGAGTCAGTCTTTATGACATTTTGCCCTGAAGGTTATTTGAAAAGTTTTAAAATCAAGATAAAGTCATTTTTGTTACAGTTATAAAATATTGCCAGAGCTTGAAGGTAACAAATGAGCCATGATGACAGTATGGCCAGACAAACTTACTGTACACAGTTTTTTTTCCATTTTGCCTGTAGCCAGTTCCGGTGTGTAAATTACTGATGACTTTTCCAGATTTCACTTAACTGTTATCTCACAAGATAGTACCAGTTGTTGATACTGAAAGTGACCATCTAAATTTAAATCTTTAAAGTGACAAGTCTTTCATTGAGATAGGATCTTCTACAGTTGTTGATACTGAAAGTGGCAATTTTGATTTTAATCTTTAAAGTGTTGAGTCTTTCAGTGTGATAGAATCTTGTACATTTTTGATGGTCTCTATTTGGATGATTTACAATTATTGTCTTCTGGATTTCTTCAGTATTAAACAGTCATCTACATCAACATCTAATAGTTAAATAACTGTCATAATTGATCATGATGTTATTGCGGCAGTAGAAAAGAAGAACAAGTTTTGGAAAAATAGGAAAGTTAGAAATAGGAAAGGCAGAAATTAAGGAAAGTGTGCCAACTAGCTGCCTTTTCAGATCACTCTAGACTTCATGCCAGCAAGAAAGGTACAAATTATTAAACTGTTGGGTTAGATGGCAGAATTTAGCTTAGATCGGGGATATAATTTAGTTTTCTCCTTCCATTATAAGCCATATATGTGAGCAAGGTGCAGCTTTGAATAAACTAACAATGCAAAACAATGATTTAACTATATCTATTGAACTGCCAGCCATTTTATCTGGAAAGTTTGACATGGGCAATGAACAGTAGGAGTGCTTCTAAACATTACAAGATATTGACAACCTCTATACATGCCTATCAAGAGAAGGTCAGTAGGTCAAAATATCCCTCCACCACCCATATTTACATGGACGCACCCATATTTACATGGACGCATTCATTCCTTCTTTCAGCGTTTAAATCCCATTTCTTAAAGCCCTCAAAATCGTGTTTGACTCTACATTGACTGCATGAGAGGGATGTATTATATAAATAAAGCCTCTCTTGACACAGAGCCTTTCATTATGTTTACCCCTGAAACTGATCACAAAATGATGACCTGTCAATCAAGGTGTAGGGTGTCATCACACCTGGCAGGTAACAATTACAGGTGGCGAACCTTGAAAATACCAACCATTGATCCTGGAAACCGACACTGGCAGTTTTGTGATCAGAGATACACCTAATCTACTGTTTTATTTTATTAGGACTAAAAAAATTCCTTTTGAAGTAATACTTTGCAGTTAACTTGAATGTAAAAATTCGTAAACATAGATATTATACTGGGTCTCGTTGTTTGAATGGTTGCATTGGAAAAATAATTGCTGTTCAGACCAGTCATTTGAAGAAGCTTGAAAATGCTTGAAAACATTCGCCAGAATCGTTGCCTTCCTCCCACGCGTTGTCATCATCTTCACTCCCTTTAAGGTTCTCCGGCCATGTTTTGTTTCATGAACATGTTTATGTTTATTTAAATCGAAATCAATAAACAACTGTTACAATAGATATTTGCAATTTACACATTGCAACATCTGTGAAAAGGGATAGAACAAGATTTTATTTGATGATGTAGAAAACTTTGAACAGGTAAATTAATCCACAGGTAAATGTACTTATCAATTATCTGGCAATAGTTGTGCAGCTATACAATTCAGATTTACCTCATTTCCCCGTGCAGTCACGTAGTTACGTCATGCAAACAATACTTATTTTTACATACAACTTAGTAGCAGTTTTAAATATATGTTTCTCTCCAGGACCATCAAGACAAGTTGAATGTTGTTTAACGGCCATCAACACAGTATAGGTTATTTAGAGCAGCCCCAGAGAGAGGGAAAGGATACATAGGAATCCGGGAACCGTGCCCTACTCTTATTATCGCATAGATTCCTATGGTTCTTTAACGTGTTCGAAGGATAGACAGATACACGGGACCGCCCGGTTTGCGTCCCCATCCGACGGACAAGGCTAAGGGAAAGTGTCTTGGTGTTTAAGAGTTAAATTTGTTAATTGATAATGTTACAAAAAGGGTGGTCATCATTTAGAATTTTGGTTGGAAACACTACATAGAATCACACACAATGTTGCAAACTTATACTTTAATATTGTGTGATTATTGGATATTTTCAAAATTTGGTGATTAATAAATGTGTTTGTATTTTATTACAATTCATTGCTTGAAAATAATGTATATACGGTAGTAGTAATGGCTATTTAATTATTGCCCAACATAGTTTGTATTGAAAGAATTAATCTATTCCTGTGATTTCTATTGATAACTAGGGGGCCTCCTTTAGCAACTGTGATCTTTGTCACAGGTCAATGACCTTGATAGACCAGCATGAATATGATTATGCTAATAAGGCGGAACTATAAATGGAACCCTGGGCAAGTTTACAGATTTATGTCAAATTCTGGAGAGGTCACCTACCCTGCCAGTATAATATACTGGATAATGAAGGTGAAGCTTTGTCACTAGTGGTAATCTAAACAACTTAGAGAAAAATAAATGTCACAGGGAACCCATCAGTGCAGTAATAAAGAATGACGTTGTGTAATTCTAACAGTGTGTAATTCTAACAGTCCAGAGTTTATAGTTTGGCTTAGAAGGCCGGCCATGTTTATCTATTCCCACTGAGTTTGTTGAACTTCAAGACATAAAACACAGGGCATTTGAACATTTTTCAATTTTCTAGATTTTATTAAAATGGTACTTCAAAATTGCATAATGGTCCACTGATCCCCATATTGCTTTATAATGCAATATTCTTTAATTCTTACGGATGGCGGGAGGTCTACCCAGGATATATGGAGTGGTCTGCCTCTACCTAAAAAAGAATCGACCGTCATATATGGCCACCGTCATATATGGCCATCGTCATATATGGCCTAACATGTGCTAAAAATTATGTTAAACACCATTTAAACAAACGAACCATATTCTTTATTTCACGATACTGAATGAATTGCCTTGGTTGAATGAAACAACACTGCTCGATAAGATTGAGTGAGAGGGATGGAGTGGCTCTGGTTCGTTTACACCATGGCCATTCAATACATACCTGGTTAATGTACCCATCTGATGGATGATGCAGTCGGTACATCTCCATCCATCTGACAATGGAAAAAAAATCCCATTTTGTAGAATCTATATGAAAATCCATACAAGTCGTCTGCTTTTATGAATTAAGGTGAAAAATGACTGTGTTCTATTATGTTGCAAGTAAGCATATTTTGTGAATCTATATTACATGTTTTCATCTGATTGGAGTCCTGCATTATTATTTATTAAGAAAGAATGGTGGGGCAGGCTGTCTAGACTATCATTATGGTTACTAGTGGGCCTCTATGACAGGTCATTATGTTTGCCAATTGTCCTCGTCACAGTAATGTGCTGCCATCAACCTCACTACACACATTGTTCAAACTCATATTGCAGTCCAAACATTCAGACATACTAAACACATATACTTTATTAGTTCACATTCGTATCATGGCCCAAACAGGTGGACATACTATAAACACACAGTTCACACTCATATCATGGCCCAAACATTAGGACAGACTATAAACACACATAGTTCACACTTGTATCATGGCCCAAACATTCGGACATACTATAAACACACATAGTTCACACTCATAGTTCAAACTTGTATCATGGCCCAAACATTCGGACATACTATAAACACACATAGTTCAAACTTGTATCATGGGCCAAACATTCGGACATACCATAAACACACATAGTTCAAACTTGTATCATGGCCCAAACATTGGGACATACTATAAGCACACATAGTTCACACTTGTATCATGGCCCAAACATTCGGACATACTATAAACACACATAGTTCACACTTGTATCATGGCCCAAACATTCAGACATACTATAAACACACACAGTTCAAACTTGTATCATGGCCCAAACATTTGGACATACTATAAACACACATAGTTCAAACTTGTACCATGGCCCAAACATTCGGACATACTATAAACACACATAGTTCAAACTTGTATCATGGCCCAAACATTCGGATAAACTATAAACACACATAGTTCAAACTTGTATCATGGCCCATGGATTCGGACAGACTATAAACACACATAGTTCAAACTTGTATCATGGCCCAAACATTCGGACAGACTATAAACACACATAGTTCAAACTTGTATCATGGCCCAAACATTCGGACATACTATAAACACACATAGTTCAAACTTGTATCATGGCCCAAACATTCGGACAGACTATAAACACACATAGTTCAAACTTGTATCATGGCCCAAACATTCGGACATACTTTAAACACACATAGTTCAAACTTGTATCATGGCCTAAACATTCGGACAGACTATAAACACACGTAGTTCAAACTGTATCATGGCCCAAACATTCAGACATACTATAAACATTAGTAACAAAGTTCACACTTGTTTCATGCCCCAAACATTAGGGCAAATTATTCAACATTAGTATGTCAAACACAAAATTCACACTCATATCATGGCCGAAACATAAGGACAGACTATAAACACACATAGTTTACACTTGTATTGTGGCCCCAAACATTCGGACATACTATAAAACATAGTTTGACACACACATAGTGCATGTTCATATCATGGCCCAAACATTCGGACAGACTATAAACATTAGTAACAAAGTTCAAACTTGTTTTGTGCCCCGAACATTTGGACAAATTATCAACATTAGTATGACAAACACAAAATTCACACTCATCATTCAAACATTCAAACATTCAGGCATACTATAAACATACATTATTCACACTGATATCGTGGCCCAAACATTCAGACATGCTATAAAAAATAGTATGACACACATAGTGCATGTTATATCATGGCCCAAACATTTGGACAGACTATAAACATTAGTCATAACAAAGTTCAAATTTGTTTCATGCCCAAACAATTTGGACAGTCCATCAGGATTAGTACGACAAACGCAAAATTCACACTCATTTCGTGGTCGAAACGTTCACAGACAATAAACCTTAATACCACAAACGTATCATCATTTCTTATGAAGGTACTGTAGTTGATTTTGGTTCACTGTGTTCTTGTATGTGTTAAATGACGCTAGATTTACGTTTTGTGGACAGTACATTATGCCTAGTGTTTTCCTAATTGTGATGTTTTTCTTTTAGGTTTGTCGCCATACTTCCATCTCTTAGATTCAGATTTTGTTGGATGATTACAAACACTTGAGACAGTTTGTAATGGACAGTGAATGATTTATAGTGGTTTCCGAATAGTTCAGCATGTCTGGGTCACCATGGAGACAGGTGACCTTCACCAGCTGTTGGATTTCTTTGCCTCCCTCTGAATGTGTGTCATGTGACTTATGATGTGTCACATTTTAGTGCAGTGATATTTTTACTGTGACTTTATGCAGGAAATTGACAAAGCAAGTTATCTCCATGCTTGTCAGGTTTGATTGTTTTATTAGGGGAATCACTGATTGTTTTGTTATTAATTATTAGGCTATAATTCACTTAATAGAAGCTGTGTAACTGATATGACGGATTGTAAGTTTGTTGTCCACCATCCTCTGTTACTGAGGCTACATGTCCAAGTGGTTCTGTTAGAGATTGTGCTGGTTTGTTGTCCACCATCTTCTGTTACTGAAGCTACATGTCCAAGTGGTTCTGTTAGAGATTGTGCTGGTTTGTTGTCCACCATCCTCTGTTACTGAGGCTACATGTCCAAGTGGTTCTGTTAGAGATTGTGCTGGTTTGTTGTCCACCATCTTCTGTTACTGAAGCTACATGTCCAAGTGGTTCTGTTAGAGATTGTCCTTGTTTGTTGTCCACCATCTTCTGTTACTGAAGCTACATGTCCACGTGGTTCTGTTAGAGATTGTGCTGGTTTGTTGTCCACCATCTTCTGTTACTGAAGCTACATGTCCAAGTGGTTCTGTTAGAGATTGTGCTGGTTTGTTGTCCACCATCCTCTGTTACTGAGGCTACATGTCCAAGTGGTTCTGTTAGAGATTGTGCTGGTTTGTTGTCCACCATCTTCTGTTACTGAAGCTACATGTCCAAGTGGTTCTGTTAGAGATTGTCCTTGTTTGTTGTCCACCATCTTCTGTTACTGAAGCTACATGTCCACGTGGTTCTGTTAGAGATTGTGCTGGTTTGTTGTCCACCATCTTCTGTTACTGAAGCTACATGTCCAAGTGGTTCTGTTAGAGATTGTGCTGGTTTGTTGTCCACCATCTTCTGTTACTGAAGCTACATGCCCAAGTGGTTCTGTTAGAGATTGTGCTGGTTTGTTGTCCACCATCCTCTGTTACTGAAGCTACATGCCCAAGTGGTTCTGTTAGAGATTGTGCTTGTTTGTTGTCCACCATCTTCTGTTACTGAAGCTACATGCCCAAGTGGTTCTGTTGGAGATTGTGCTTGTTTGTTGTCCACCATCTTCTGTTACTGAAGCTACATACTCAAGTGGTTCTGTTAGAGATTGTGCTTGTTTGTTGTCCACCATCTTCTGTTACTGAAGCTACATACTCAAGTGGTTCTGTTAGAGATTGTCCTTGTTTGTTGTCCACCATCTTCTGTTACTGAAGCTATATACTCAAGTGGTTCTGTTAGAGATTGTGCTTGTTTGTTGTCCACCATCTTCTGTTACTGAAGCTACATGTCCAAGTGGTTCTGTTAGAGATTGTGCTTGTTTGATGCCCACCATCCTCTGTTACTGAAGCTACATGTCCAAGTGGTTCTGTTAGAGATTGTGCTTGTTTGGTGCCCACCATCCTCTGTTACTGAAGCTACATACTCAAGTGGTTCTGTTAGAGATTGTGCTTGTTTGTTGTCCACCATCTTCTGTTACTGAAGCTACATGTCCAAGTGGTTCTGTTAGAGATTGTCCTTGTTTGTTTTCCACCATCCTCTGTTACTGAAGCTACATACTCAAGTGGTTCTGTTAGAGATTGTGCTTGTTTGGTGCCCACTATCCTCTGTTACTGAAGCTACATGTCCAAGTGGTTCTGTTAGAGATTGTGTTTGTTTGTCCACCATCCTCTGTTACTGAAGCTACATGTCCAAGTGGTTCTGTAAGAGATTGTGCTTGTTTATTGTCCACCATCCTCTGTTACTGAAGCTACATGTCCAAGTGGTTCTGTTAGAGATTGTGTTTGTTTATTGTCCACCATCCTCTGTTACTGAAGCAACATGTCCAAGTGGTTCTGTTAGAGATTGTGTTTGTTTATTGTCCACCATCCTCTGTTACTGAAGCTACATGTCCAAGTGGTTCTGTTAGAGATTGTGTTTGTTTATTGTCCACCATCCTCTGTTACTGAAGCTACATGTCCAAGTGGTTCTGTTAGAGATTGTGCTTGTTTATTGTCCACCATCCTCTGTTACTGAAGCTACATGTCCAAGTGGTTCTGTTAGAGATTGTGTTTGTTTATTGTCCACCATCCTCTGTTACTGAAGCTACATGTCCAAGTGGTTCTGTTAGAGATTGTGCTTGTTTGGTGCCCACCATCCTCTGTTACTGAAGCTACATATCCAAGTGGTTCTGTTAGAGATTGTGCTTGTTTGTTGTCCACCATCTTCTGTTACTGAAGCTACATACTCAAGTGGTTCTGTTAGAGATTGTGCTTGTTTGTTGTCCACCATCTTCTGTTACTGAAGCTACATGCCCAAGTGGTTCTGTTAGAGATTGTGCTTGTTTGTTGTCCACCATCTTCTGTTACTGAAGCTACATACTCAAGTGGTTCTGTTAGAGATTGTGCTTGTTTGTTGTCCACCATCTTCTGTTACTGAAGCTACATACTCAAGTGGTTCTGTTAGAGATTGTCCTTGTTTGTTGTCCACCATCTTCTGTTACTGAAGCTACATACTCAAGTGGTTCTGTTAGAGATTGTGCTTGTTTGTTGTCCACCATCTTCTGTTACTGAAGCTACATGTCCAAGTGGTTCTGTTAGAGATTGTGCTTGTTTGATGCCCACCATCCTCTGTTACTGAAGCTACATGTCCAAGTGGTTCTGTTAGAGATTGTGCTTGTTTGGTGCCCACCATCCTCTGTTACTGAAGCTACATACTCAAGTGGTTCTGTTAGAGATTGTGCTTGTTTGTTGTCCACCATCTTCTGTTACTGAAGCTACATGTCCAAGTGGTTCTGTTAGAGATTGTCCTTGTTTGTTTTCCACCATCCTCTGTTACTGAAGCTACATACTCAAGTGGTTCTGTTAGAGATTGTGCTTGTTTGGTGCCCACCATCCTCTGTTACTGAAGCTACATGTCCAAGTGGTTCTGTTAGAGATTGTGCTTGTTTGTTGCCCACCATCCTCTGTTACTGAGGCTACATGTCCAAGTTGTTCTGTTAAAGATTGTCCTTGTTTGTTGTCCACCATCCTCTGTTACTGAAGCTACATGTCCAAGTGGTTCTGTTAGAGATTGTGTTTGTTTATTGTCCACCATCCTCTGTTACTGAAGCTACATGTCCAAGTGGTTCTGTTAGAGATTGTGCTTGTTTGGTGCCCACCATCCTCTGTTACTGAAGCTACATATCCAAGTGGTTCTGTTAGAGATTGTGCTTGTTTGTTGTCCACCATCTTCTGTTACTGAAGCTACATACTCAAGTGGTTCTGTTAGAGATTGTGCTTGTTTGTTGCCCACCATCCTCTGTTACTGAGGCTACATGTCCAAGTTGTTCTGTTAAAGATTGTCCTTGTTTGTTGTCCACCATCCTCTGTTACTGAAGCTACATGTCCAAGTGGTTCTGTTAGAGATTGTGTTTGTTTATTGTCCACCATCCTCTGTTACTGAAGCTACATGTCCAAGTGGTTCTGTTAGAGATTGTGCTTGTTTGGTGCCCACCATCCTCTGTTACTGAGGCTACATGTCCAAGTGGTTCTGTTAGAGATTGTGCTTGTTTGTTGCCCACCATCCTCTGTTACTGAGGCTACATGTCAAAGTGGTTCTGTTAGAGATTGTGCTTGTTTGGTGCCCACCATCCTTAGACTGTTACTGAGGATACATGTCCAAGTGGTTCTGTTAGAGATTGTGCTTGTTTATTGTCCACCATCCTCTGTTACTGAGGCTACATGTCCAAGTTGTTCTGTTAAAGATTGTCCTTGTTTGTTGTCCACCATCCTCTGTTACTGAAGCTACATGTCCAAGTGGTTCTGTTAGAGATTGTGCTGGTTTGTTGTCGACCATCCTCTGTTACTGAAGCTACATGTCCAAGTGGTACTGTTAGAGATTGTCCTTGTTTGTTGTCCACCATCCTCTGTTACTGAAGCTACATGTCCAAGTGGTTCTGTTAGAGATTGTGTTTGTTTATTGTCCACCATCCTCTGTTACTGAAGCTACATGTCCAAGTGGTTCTGTTAGAGATTGCGCTTGTTTGGTGCCCACCATCCTCTGTTACTGAAGCTACATGTCCAAGTGGTTCTGTTAGAGATTGTGTTTGTTTATTGTCCACCATCCTCTGTTACTGAAGCTACATGTCCAAGTGGTTCTGTTAGATATTGTGCTTGTTTGGTGCCCACCATCCTCTGTTACTGAAGCTACATATCCAAGTGGTTCTGTTAGAGATTGTGCTTGTTTGTTGTCCACCATCTTCTGTTACTGAAGCTACATACTCAAGTGGTTCTGTTAGAGATTGTGCTTGTTTGTTGCCCACCATCCTCTGTTACTGAGGCTACATGTCCAAGTTGTTCTGTTAAAGATTGTCCTTGTTTGTTGTCCACCATCCTCTGTTACTGAAGCTACATGTCCAAGTGGTTCTGTTAGAGATTGTGTTTGTTTATTGTCCACCATCCTCTGTTACTGAAGCTACATGTCCAAGTGGTTCTGTTAGAGATTGTGCTTGTTTGGTGCCCACCATCCTCTGTTACTGAGGCTACATGTCCAAGTGGTTCTGTTAGAGATTGTGCTTGTTTGTTGCCCACCATCCTCTGTTACTGAGGCTACATGTCCAAGTGGTTCTGTTAGAGATTGTGCTTGTTTGGTGCCCACCATCCTTAGACTGTTACTGAGGCTACATGTCCAAGTGGTTCTGTTAGAGATTGTGCTTGTTTATTGTCCACCATCCTCTGTTACTGAGGCTACATGTCCAAGTTGTTCTGTTAAAGATTGTCCTTGTTTGTTGTCCACCATCCTCTGTTACTGAAGCTACATGTCCAAGTGGTTCTGTTAGAGATTGTGCTGGTTTGTTGTCCACCATCCTCTGTTACTGAAGCTACATGTCCAAGTGGTTCTGTTAGAGATTGTCCTTGTTTGTTGTCCACCATCCTCTGTTACTGAAGCTACATGTCCAAGTGGTTCTGTTAGAGATTGTGTTTGTTTATTGTCCACCATCCTCTGTTACTGAAGCTACATGTCCAAGTGGTTCTGTTAGAGATTGTGCTTGTTTGGTGCCCACCATCCTCTGTTACTGAAGCTACATGTCCAAGTGGTTCTGTTAGAGATTGTGTTTGTTTATTGTCCACCATCCTCTGTTACTGAAGCTACATGTCCAAGTGGTTCTGTTAGAGATTGTGCTTGTTTGGTGCCCACCATCCTCTGTTACTGAAGCTACATGTCCAAGTGGTTCTGTTAGAGATTGTGTTTGTTTATTGTCCACCATCCTCTGTTACTGAAGCTACATGTCCAAGTGGTTCTGTTAGAGATTGTTCTTGTTTGTTGTCCACCATCTTCTGTTACTGAAGTTACATGTCCAAGTGGTTCTGTTAGAGATTGTGCTTGTTTGGTGCCCACCATCCTTAGACTGTTACCGAGGCTACATGTCCAAGTGGTTCTGTTAGAGATTGTGCTTGTTTGGTGCCCACCATCCTCTGTTACTGAAGCTACATGTCCAAGTGGTTATGTTAGAGATTGTTCTTGTTTGTTGTCCACCATCTTCTGTTACTGAAGCTACATGTCCAAGTGGTTCTGTTAGAGATTGTGCTTGTTTCGTGCCCACCATCCTTAGACTGTTACCGAGGCTACATGTCCAAGTGGTTCTGTTAGAGATTGTTCTTGTTTGTTGTCCACCATCTTCTGTTACTGAAGCTACATGTCCAAGTGGTTCTGTTAGAGATTGTGCTTGTTTGGTGCCCACCATCCTCTGTTACTGAAGCTACATGTCCAAGTGGTTCTGTTAGAGATTGTTCTTGTTTGTTGTCCACCATCTTCTGTTACTGAAGCTACATGTCCAAGTGGTTCTGTTAGAGATTGTGCTTGTTTGGTGCCCACCATCCTTAGACTGTTACCGAGGCTACATGTCCAAGTGGTTCTGTTAGAGATTGTGCTTGTTTGTTGTCCACCATCCTCTGTTACTGAAGCTACATGTCCAAGTGGTTCTGTTAGAGATTGTGCTGGTTTGTTGTCCACCATCCTCTGTTACTGAAGCTAAATATCCGAGTGGTTCTGTTAGAGATTGTGCTGGTTTGTTGTCCACCATCCTCTGTTACTGAAGCTACATGTCCAAGTGGTTCTGTTAGAGATTGTGCTTGTTTGGTGCCCACCATCCTCTGTTACTGAAGCTACATGTCCAAGTGGTTCTTTTATAGATTGTGCTTGTTTGGTGCCCACCATCTTTTGTTACTTCAGTTGCAGATCCGATTAATAGTTCTGTTACATACTGTTACTTCTGTTTCTGAAGCTGCAGATCCAAAAGATTCTGTCAAAGACTGGGGTTGTTTGGTGTCCACTGTCTTGTGTTACTGAAGTTATAGATCCAAATAGTTCTTTTAAAAACTTGGTTGTTTGGTTTCCACATCTTGTGTTATTGAAGCTGGAGATCATCCAAATTGTTCTGTTAAAGACTGGTTTGTTCATCACTTTCTATTACTTTATTACAAACCATGTAGTTCTGTCAGAAACTGGGGTTGTTTGCAGTCCACCATCTTCTGTTACTTTAGCTAGAGATCCAAGTGGTTCTGTTAGAGACTAGGTTTGTTTTGGCGTTCATCATCCTCTGTTACTTTATTGCAGATCCAAGAGGGTCTTTTGGAGATTGACGAAAGCCATTTTTACTATTGATGAAGACAACTAGATAAATAAGTTTATCAGATAGGAAATGTACTGAATGGCCAGTGGGTCACTTTTCTAAATCAGTGTCTGGCCTCCCCCTAGATTAACTCACTTACTGGAGATAACAGGGCCTGATTAAATTTCTTACCTGCATTAAGATTGTACTTGGTGATTTTTACCGTCGTTGCCCATAATAGGAAGAGAATAAAACAATAGTTTCCATATGTTATTGTTTGCTACAAGAGGCGTTGCATAGTTCTTTACTACCGGGAATTACCTTGAAAAATCAAGAAAGAAATCCTAAAATTTTGAAAAATCCAATAAAAAATAGCAGCGGTGGAGCTGCATGAGTGGAAAATTGCCACTTTTTTTACGAGCATAAAATGTCTATTCCTGACAAATATCACTTGTACGAGCACTATTATGGTCCAAAGATGAAAAAAACAACCAAACTCCCTTGCCTACGCCGAGTTTAATAGCCTGTTGCATCACAAACCATGTTAGCAGTAAGAGTTGAAACTCATTATAACACGAGGATGAAGGCAAATGTTAATACACGGAAAATAGTTTTATCGCCATTCTTATAATCACTTGGCACGTTGTTTCAAGTTGCAGACATCAGGAAGCTTGTGACATTGTGAACATGTTTTAATTCCGTTACTACATAGCTAGGTTATGTTGTATTGAGATGAAAACATGACCTAGAACTCCCGAGTTCTTGAATGGGCATGATTCAGTCTTATATTATGGTGTTGGTTGTAAGTTGATTGGCCAGACAGATATATAAGAAGGTGAATTATTGGCATGGTTACCTTGGTTACCTTATGTTGCACTGTTGTAACCTCGTTTATCATGAAGTGATATATTTAAAAAAAAAAGTGATTTTATAAGTCTGAAATTTAATCAAGTTACCTCGGGAAAAATTTAGACAATGCAACTGAAGAGAGTACAGCTTATTCTGCGTAAGGAAACTATGTCGTATACCTCTGTTGTAAACTTTGCCTGTTGATGGCAGGGCAGGATACGGATTTTAATGTCCATTATTGTTGCCTATAATCTACCGGTTGTTGTTTCTTTTTCGCTTTCAAAACATTTTATTATCGGTCAAAAAAAGTGTTATGTTGTTCCAATTTTTAATTCCAGTAATGGCAGTTTTGCTTATCTGTGAGGGTGTAATATTTGAATGAGAGAACAGAATCAATATGAAAACAAGCCGATTTCCATTATTATACAGGCCATTGTAAAACCTGACAACACTACAATATGTTGGCCTATGGATTTCTGCTAGGGCACTGGGACGAAACAAAGGCTCCAGAAAGACTGTGCTCTCTCCTGCTCTTGGAAGTCTCTCTCTTGTTGGACCATCTGCTGCTAAACTGTAACAATAGATAAGGGAGTAATTGTCACTTAAAGTTTCCTTCAAATAATGACATAAATGATGAGGTGCAAACTGCTAGAGGGCGCTCCAATCGAACATGCCAATTATCGAAGTATTGTTATCCATCTCCGCATAGTCACTGGTCACTTTATGGTAGTGTGTGTGTGTGTTTATGGATGGGACATGGTTAAATTGTATCTCTATAGATAGGAGAGTTAATCTACCAAACATCTTTAATTTTAAGACGGAGAAGCAAGTAGCATTACAAGTAATTGGATTGTTACCAGATAAAATCGGAATACATTATTTATATATTTTTTCAAATGTGGAATTTTAGTGCTTCATAAGATAACCCCATATATATGGTGAGCTTTTGTTTAGATGCTATATTCAACATGTACTTGTTTGTGGATGATAATGGGATAGTTGTTTTCAAGGTAATGTGATGGAAAATATTATCAATTAACCGTTAACACGCTACATATATATAATGGACTGTTCCATTTATGTGACAAAGGGGTGTTTTGGGGAAAATGACTTATCAGCAGCCAGACATTGTAAACCCTGATCAGCTGCGAGTTACTCGCAATGGATTTACAGGGTTTACAAAGGACGCAAAGGCTATTATCATCGTGCTTAACGGGTTAAAATTGTCTTGTTTGATTTGTTGAGTAAACAGCTTGCAACACCAATTATGTAAGTTTTTACTAGGTGACACTTTTTGCATAATTGAGAAAGAAACCTTGTTTTCACATTTATTTATTGCTATTTTTGATGCTGGTTTGACTTTGTGCGAACATAATTTTGGAGTTTTATTGGGCAAGAAATTGACAAATAACAAGTTGATATTATATGTGGATGATTTTGATTATCAAATGATCATAAAATTGACAGAGCATTCATATAAACAGTTTGTTTGAATGGCTTTTTACGTTTTTATTTTTTTGTGTTAGAGGAGAGGCAGACCACCCTATTTTTCCAGTATTGCACACAATATAAGGCAGGCTTCTACCATTTGTATCATTTCTCATGTAGATGTTCTGTTACATCAGGTTTCATTTTTCATTTAAATATTGCAATTGTCATTATTAAGAATACGATTTGGCACTGGGAGTGGTGTTGTCCAGGACGGAGTGGTGTTATTCACTGCCTTAGAGTGTGTTCTCCACCTGTGAGTGATTTTGTCCACCTGTGAGTGGTGTTATCCAAATGAGAGTGGTATTATCCACCTGTGAGTGGTGTTGTCCAACTGTGAGTTGTGTTATCCACCTTGGAGTGGTGTTGTCCACCTGTGAGTTGTGTTGTCCTTATGGGAGTGTTGTTGTCCACCTGTGAGGGTGTATCCACCTTGGAATGGTGTTGTCCACCTGTAAGTGGTGTTATCCACATGGGAGTGGTGTTGGTCACCTGGGAGTGGTTTTAAACATATCCAGGGAGTGGTGTTATCCACCTGTGAATGGTGTTATCCACCTGTGAGTGGTGTTCTTCTGTGAGTGGTGTTGTCCACATGGGAGTGGTGTTGTCCACATGGGAGTGGTGTTGTCCATATGGGAGTGGTGTTATCCACCTGGTAGTGGTGTTGTCCACCTGGGAGTGGTATTATTGACCTGTTAGTGGTGTTGTCCACCTGTAGGTGTTGTTGTCCCACATGGGAGTGGTATTGTCCACATGGGAATGGTTTTTTTCCACATGGGAGTGGTGTTAACGACCTGTTAGTGGTGTTGTCCACCTGTAAGTGGTGTTGTCCACATGGGAGTGGTGTTGTCCACATGGGAGTGGTTTTTTCCACATGGGAGTGGTGTTGTCCACATGGGAGTGGTTTTTTTCCACATGGGAGTGGTGTTGTCCACATGGGAGTGGATTTCTTCCACATGAGGGTGGTGTTGTCCACATGGGAGTGGGTTTTTCCACCTGGGAGTGGTTTTGTCCACCTGGGAGTGGTGTTATCCACCTGGGAGTGATATTGTCTACCTGGGAGTGGTGTTGTCCACCTGGGAGTGGTGTTATACACCTGTTAGTGGTTGTACACCTGGGAGTGGTGTTTGTTATCCTGGGAGTGGTGTTGTCCACCTGCGAGGGTGTTGTCCACCTGGGAGTGGTTATCCACCTGTAAGTGGTGATGTCCACATTGGAGTGGTGTTGTCCACCTGAGAGTGGTGTTGTCTACCTCAGAGTGGTGGTGTTGTCCACCTGGGAGTGGTGTTTTCATCCACTTGGGAGTGTTGTTGTCCACCAGGGAGTGGTGTTATCTACCTTGGAGTAGTGTTGTCCACCTGGGAGTGGTGTTGTCCACCTGGGAGTGGTGTTGGTCTTTTTTTATAACAGACTAATTCATCCGCTATGTTGGTCTTGTTATAACAGACTAATTCATCGGCCCTTCTCCTATAGCAGTCTTAAGTCTTAAGTTGGTCTCCTTTGTTGATGTTTGAATATTTTTGTCTTTATTTTCTATTCAAAGCAAAAAGTCGAAGTCGATATATAATAGTCAAAAAAATCAAGGTGAAAATTGGATGCCATTTAAATTTATAATTGTTAGTTGGGTTTGTATTACTTACATTAAATTTTAGTAAAGTGTGACTTTGATGGATTGTCATGAACAGTTAAAAGGCATTCAACATTTTTTTGAGTGTTAATATTGTATAAGCACATCAAATTAAAATAGAATTCAGCAGAGAAGTGGTTCTTCAGTGTCCTATTGAGTGACTGTCATTAAATGTTATATGTCATCCACTTACATGATTTGTCTTAATACTTTATATTGCTAACATACTGAACAAAATAAGTTCAGCACAACTTTTTAGGGACAGAGATTAAACGTATGAACATTGATATAATTTTTTGAAATGCTATGTAAGGATGTGATTTTTCAAAATATTGTTTTATTTTATTATTGTCTAAGTGATTTTGTTTAAGCATTACCTCCTATATAATAAAAAAAAAACTTATTTCATTATACAAACATATTTTCTTAAAAAAATCTAATGTTTGACATTTACAAGAATTGCCCATTCTGTCATTGTTTAAAAGACAGCTAAAATATGTTCACAAAACATTGTTATTCTCAAACAAAAATGGTCAGAATTTCATAATTTTAAAATTGTAACATCCCTTTTCATTAAAAGGAGAATGATTTTCGATAACCTATAAAATTATGTCCCCAACATGTTTGCCTTATTTTTATCACCAACTTTGTTTACAAATGACTTTGCAGCATTATTAATTGTCATACCTGTCACTTTATCATTGACCCCTAACATACCTGACTTAGTATCTTGTCTATGGAATTGACATGCATTTTATGTGGCATGTGCTAAAAAGCTGAGTGGAGTGGAGTGGAGAGTGGAGTGGAGTGGAGTGGAGTGGAGTGTAGTGTGGAGTGTGGAGTGGAGTGGAGTGGAGTGGAGTGGAATAGTATAAACTCCAAAATTTGAAGTCGACTCCAAAACATTAAATCAATTAAATAATGTATGCATTGACTTCAAAACAACAAAAATGATGTATATATTGTCAAAAAGGTTAAGTGAAACACTTACTGTATCTGTTGTGTTTCTTGGTTATATTCCTATTATACATGTATACCCTTCGTGGATAACTTCATACACATATATTTATATTAACTTGATATGTTCTGGTGAAAAAGAGATAGCATCTAATTCATAACTTTCACATGACATCATCAAAATAATTTGACCAATCAGTGATCAATAAAATAAAAGACCTCAAAATTCTGGTATTATAGGGGGTAAACTCGGTGTTTATCGTTGGTGCCCAACTGACTTTAGCCCTTTATAAAACTAGTTTGTAGTGATAATTACATTAAAAGCTTTATTTTTTGTGCACATCTATGTATCTTTTGGTGTTGTCTGATTTTAAAACACCAATAAGGATACATTTAATTTAAATCATAGTCAAATATTTTCATATACAGAATCAGATTGTGGATAAAGTCCAAGTAAACCCCTTTATTTTCACCTACTGAATATCTCAACCTACCGGAATGTGAAAGTTATGAAATTCAAATAAACTTCACCTATATAGTAATTGTTTTGTTGTCTAACTTGTCTTCATCAAACTATTTATCAGTAACACAGACCCTATTTTACTGTAGTAATTGTTTGATATAATTGTGAACTTGTTCAACCTTTTCTTCCGAAGCCTCACACATCCCCCTTATATTCAGTGTTTCCTTCATGCAGCCATCTACTACTGAAAGAATCCTGTTTTATCTTTCCCGAAAATGTTGTGAAAAGATGTAATTAAATATCTGTGTATGGTCCTACATTGAATCATGTTCACACTTCACTAGGCCGATTTTCTACATTACCATATTAACTTAGGAGCTTTTGAATATTTGATTAAATTATAAAATTGCATATGACAAATCACTAAGATGGGAAACTGTTGTATGCTTCAGAAATACTGGAATTCTCTTTGCTGTGGCATGAATGTCCCCCTTGTGATCTGGAGCAAAAAAAAAAAAAAAAAATCATCTTACAATCTTACTATCTCTGGGAGTGGCTCTAAATAACATAAACAACCCATTGATGAGTCATAAAACAACAATTCAGTCAGCTTTCCTTTCACTAGAAGTACATCTGGTATCTTTTACAATGCCAGATGTATTATGTTATCAAGTGACTTGTCAAATATAGTGGTTAAATTTACAAAGGGCATAGGTTTACTGAATGATTACAAGGCAGACATATCTTTCACTATAAACCTAATATTTCAGTCAATGATAAGTGCTGAGCCATTCATAAATACTTTGCAACATTTATTTTACTGTTTGCTGATGATGTGGCATTTTTTAAAAGTTAGAACGATATTTTTACTGATTTTTAATGTCTTTCACTTGCCAGTTTAATGCATGAAGTAAAAAGTGAAAAGATTTTGTTTTGACACCTAATAATAGTAAAAATGTTGCTTTGATAGCATCTGAAATAGATCGCTTTACCGGCTCTTACCTCTGATAGCTATGAGATAATTACGGTATCGCGATTTCTGTGAACTTGAACGTTACGAACTGCTTTCATTTCCATTCAGTCCCACTTTTCATTCCTTTCATTTTCTCTTGAAAATTGCACAAGCCTTTGTTAGTTTTTATCAATTCCAGCTGAAAGAAAAACACAGCAATCTTGATTTTTTTTTCAAAACTGGCAACTTCCCATAGATTTCTACATAAATTTTGTATTTGCAACTTGTTAATAATGATTTGACTAGTTAAAAGCAAATTAGTTTTTGCATAAGTAATTGTTAATTAAATTGCACCAATTATATATTTACAGCTAAGGTAGAATAACAAACAAAACTTAAATCTCCAAATTTGATTTAATTATATGCAAGCAGATAAACATTCAAACTGATCCGGATTAATAGATGGAGTTGATGATTATGACGCTCGATATTAAACTACTGAAAGATTGCCACGTGTCCCTTTAAGGCTGGACTCCAGTTGAGCTTTAATTCTGGCCTCCAGCCTGTAATTAATTAACTTTCAGGCCATGGAAGTTAATTATGCCTTTCTGTCTTTTTTACTCAGCTTAAATGAATTGTTGTTATACATGGCATACAGAAGCCGTGATAGCATTTAATCATATTTTGTTTTGTTTTGAGTTCAACTTCTCAATTTAGCATGAATGTCATCTGCTCAAAATTGTCAGAATATTCATGTCTTTCTTAAGTTTGGTTTATACAGAGAATAGTTTGTCAATGCATTTCATATAAAGTTTATCAACTGAAAGCAAAGGTTAAAATGTTAACTATTCTATTGATAACCCTTTAAGGGGTCATGTCTTAACATTCCCCACCTCACTGCCTATTCTAGATTAGACTAAACACAATCTCAAGAAATGGGGTGGGTGGAAGGTGCCATCTTGTTTCCCTGAGTTACTGTGTCACATGACCTTAGGCCAGATTTTTGTTCTTTTTTTTTGTTCTCAGATTTGTTTTCGGAAAAAGTTCCACATGAGGAGGGAACAACAAAAAAAAAATCATAACCTTTATAAGTGTTTATCTGGTAATGGTGTTAGTCACATTGTAAAACATAAAATGGACCTGAACACGTTTATATAACATGATCTTCTGATTTTATGTTAATTTTTAAAACATGATAATTTGGTTGTTTTAAATGAGTGACCAAAAAATTAATGACGAAAACTCTTTTTAAAACATTTTTTTTTTTTCATGTTTTTTTTTTTTGTGCAAAACTTAGGGTCGGAGGGTTTGAGAACCGAAAAATTAAAAAACTCTGGCCTTACTGCAAGTTTGATCTGACCCTAATTTTACATTACTACAATAAAGATGCTGATTAGTCCGGATGTAGCCTTTCCTAATTTTCAAACTAACAAAGAAAAACAACATTTATTCAGTCACCCGTGCCCTTTATTGGGTCGATAAACTCATATCTTCATGATAAATAACTGTGTCAGCATGTGACACTGATATATTTCTCCTGTTGTATATAAGGATACATGGCACAATGTGTTTACAGCCTTTGTAGATATTTTACCAATGGTCACCAATGTATCATGTGGTCACATTCTCCAATGTAATTGATATGTAATCAGTTTCCACATACAGACATGTTACACCCATAGGACTTAATGATTTCTTCCAGGAGTGGGACATTTTGACATTTATCATTTAAAGTATTGATTGTACATGTAATAGATATAGAAAGTGAAGCGAGCTGTTAGGACTGTTATGAGCATATATCATGCAAGTGTGAGAGGTATTAGCCGAGAAATATCCTTGGTATGCATGCCATAACACTGAGTTACATTTGTTTTATTGCTGTCGGACAAGTGTTCAGATAATTCACAAACTGACACATGTTCTAATATCTAATTGATAAACAGACATTGATAAACAGACAAATGTTCTGATATCTAATTGATAAACACTTGTCCTGATATCCAATTGATCAGCAGACAAGAGTTTTAATATCTAATTATAAGAAGACAAGTATTCTGATATACACAGACAAGTGTTCTGATATCTCATTGATAAGCAGACAAGTGTTCTGATATCTAATTCATCAGAGGAAAAGTGTCCTGATATTTAATTGATGAACAGACAAGTGTCCTGATATATAATTGATCAGCAGACAAATGTTCTTATATCTAATTGATATCAAAAGTTTTCTGATATCTGATTGATAAGTGGACAAGCGGTTTCATACCTAATTGATAAGCGGACACATGTTCTTATATCTAATTGATCAGAGGAAAAGTGTCCTGATATCTAACTGATAAACAGACAAATGTCCTGATATCTAACTGATCAGAGGAAAAGTGTACTGATATCTAATTGATAAACAGACAAGTGTCCTGATATCTAATTGATCAGCAGACAAGTGGTCGGATATCTAATTGAACAGAGGAAACATTTTCTGATATGGCCAAGTGTTTAAATATAATATCTAAAGTTTTCTTATAATTGATAAGAGGACAGGTGTGCAGATATCTGATTGATATCTAAGCAAACAAATATTCTGATATCTAATTGATAAGTGAACCAGTGTTCTGATATCTAATTGATATATATAAACATGATATGCATACACGTTTGATATCTAATTGATAACTGGAAAACAATTCTATATTAGTGGACAGGCTTTCTATATATTAATTATGACACTTTATTTTTAAACTTCTGCGTTCCACAACAAGATATCATTCAAGAGGAACTTTTACTAAATCAAATATCGGATCACTTATACGAAAGTATATCAAACAGTGAGCTTCAAAAGAATACGCTTGTCATCTTTACAATTCATCATTTTAAAGAAAGTTTAAAAATCGAACGAACTGATAGTAGTAGCAATTTTATAATTTACTGTTTTGCACAATTAATTCAATTTCCCTTATAAAATTTGTAATGTTTTTTTTTAAATGTTTTATAATTATAACACTTAAGCATTGTGTAGTGAATTTTGTGTAGAACAAATAACTGGCAGGTTTACAGAACAATTCTCCAGTGTTTTGGAGGATGGTATAACATCTTGTATGGCAATGCTTGTAAAATCAATCTTTGATGTGGCACTGATGAAAGGGCAGAGTTTTGTAGCATCTGAAAGGTACTTTGCCTGATATTGTGCTAACTCTTATAATTAAGTTTGAATACTTGCAATGTTATGGCCTAGAAGATGTGTTTGTTGCTTATTTTGATTTCAAAATAAATTTTCCTAAATGTTCACTATACTTTCTTGCATGCCCATTGAATAGGGCCTATATAAGGGCAGACAACTTTAACATACTAGCTTCAGTATTATTTGCCATCTATAATTTGGACATACAGCATTTGTAACTGTTAATAATAACATTATTGGTAGTCAATGTATCGGTAAACAAGCATAGAATCCTGTCTTCGGATTCATGCCTATTTTCGTTAATCAGTTGCACCATGCACTCTTGGCAAGGGCAATTAATGATGGGATGTTCACGATCAGTTGCACCATGCACTCTTGGCAAGGGCGATTAATGATGGGATGTTCACGATCAGTTGCACCATGCACTCTTGGCAAGGGCAATTAATGATGGGATGTTCATGATCAGTTGCACCATGCACTCTTGGCAAGGGCAATTAATGATGGGATGTTCACGATCAGTTGCACCATGCACTCTTGGCAAGGGCAATTAATGATGGGATGTTCACGATCAGTTGCACCATGCACTCTTGGCAAGGGCAATTAATGATGGGATGTTCACGATCAGTTGCACCATGCGCTCTTGGCAAGGGCAATTAATGATGGGATGTTCACGATCAGTTGCACCATGCAATCTTGGCAAGGGCAATTAATGATGGGATGTTCATGATCAGTTGCACCATGCGCTCTTGGCAAGGGCAATTAATGATGGGATGTTCACGATCAGTTGCACCATGCACTCTTGGCAAGGGCAATTAATGATGGGATGTTCACGATAAAAAAAAAACTAACATCAGTCAGAGTTACTGACCATGTGATGCTTCATGGCATGTAGCTGCCTATAGGCATGACATTTGGTAAAGTACCTTTAATTGTGGGGATCTCATTGCAATGGTTTACTTGTGTTTTGTCTCCCTCTGTTGGATGTCAGGTTAAGGAGGAGAGGTAAGAACTTTCATCTACAGGCACTTTATAAGGTATCAACAATCTATTGATCTAATTTGAGTAATTTTCAGGGAGGCAAGCTTAATAATTTTTATCATCAATTTAATTTTGTGTATTTCATGTTTTAAGATTGCTCTGTAAATGTAGAATGTGATCAATGCAAATGTGCTCTCAAAGGACAATGTGAACTCAGAACCTGTCTTGCTATATATGTTTCTAACTAATGTAAGAAAAAATAATTCTCTATGGGCGCTTATTCAGGGAATGACCATAATTATATGCCTTAGAATTCAGTATACACAGCATGTTAATAGATAGTACAGCTTTGTGTCAGCATTTTCCTGTATATAAGAATTTGATGGAATTATGTAAAGTCAAACTCCATTGTTTCTGCGTAATGTCCATCAATGTCAAGTTAAAACATCAGCAACCCTGTGTAGTACAGGTGTTTTTGCAAAAAAGCATGTGAACATTTTCATTTTTAGGTGCTTTTATTTGGCTGTTTTGTAGATCGTTTTAGTTTGTATAAAAAGGTGTGGGTCTTTCTTATTATGGAGAGCACACTTAATAGGATGAGTACGGTAAATCCTAAAAGTTCTTTGTCAGAATCAATGATAATGCAAGTCAACATGGATGACAGTTCTTTATTTTGAAGGTTACCACCGAAAGTGTAGAAATTAATTTCCAACCCATCAGCTGTCTCAAAATAGAGATTTGATGAAAGAATAACAAAAATTCAGCCTTCCCAAGTGCTATTTAATATAAAGGTTTCAATTTCATCTTGAAGGGATGTTGATCAGAAATGCCATGTTCATGTTACACAATACAGTCACTTGAAAGGTGGAGTTAAACAATGGGTTGATTGTTGGAAACTGTATTGTATAAAATACCATTAAAACAGAGAAGTTTGAAAAACTATACTTGACAAACATCATCATGTTTAAGGTGACACTTCTAACAAACATGATTATGTTAAATGTGATACGCCTGCACTAACTTGGGATAGTACTTATAGTGATAGTCGTGGTGGTGTTCTGTATTGGGCTTTGCAAAAAGGTATATACAGATTATTCTATGTAGCCTGGTACAGGTAACTGGTGAATAATCAAGTTATAACGTATGTCCTCAGTCGCTTAGTTAGAGCACTGGTACGGTAACCCAGAGACCCTGGGTTCGAGTTTGGTTGAGGTACGTTTTATTCACCACCTGTTACATTTGGAGGCTTGTCCGGGAGCATCCTGAGAAACACCAGCAGTGGTTCTCCAGGATAATTAGAAATTCAGGGACAAGTCTCAGTCTCAGGTTGGAGTGTATTTAACCGGGTACAAGTAAATAGCTTCTCCATGGCCGAATGGTTAACGACGTTGCGTTGTAAACTTTCATCTCAATGTTGCGGGTTTCGAATTCCACTGGGAGCTCGTCTTGTAAGTGAGGAAGTGTCGATTCTTACAGATGGCGGGAGGTGTACAGTACTGATTCTACCCAGGAAAAGGTCTGCCTCCACCACAAAAAATCGACCGTCATATATAACCTTACATATATTGAGAATGACGTAAAACACCATACAAACAAACAAACAAACAAGTAAATGGTGAACAATCGATTCCTAACCGTATGTCCTCGATAGCTCAGTTGGTAGAACGCTGGTACAATAAACCAGAGACACTGGGTTTGAGTCCTGGATGAGGCACGATTTTTTCGCCACCTGTTATATACATGTTATTTGTTTTTTTACAGATTTGCTTGAATCTAGGCTTGTTAAATATAAGTGTATAACATTCAATTCCAGTCTCTAATTATCTTAGTAATGGCACATGTTTTGTTACTGGAGTATTATAAACAATACTGAAGTGTTCCATTTACTACCCCACCCATTTCATGTTTAGTCGAATTGAGATCATGTTTCTTGTATAAACAATTGATGCAATAGGTAGAACACTTGCTCAAAACTCACTTACATGCAATAATTTACAATCGTTATAAAACAAACTGGTAAGTGTGTGGCATGTATCATTTGCAGACTAGCTTAACTAATTTTTACCAGTTTTTCCTCATCTTTTGGAAGAAAAACTGATTTTTTTTGTGTATCGGTGAAACCCATTGCAACTGCCAATAATAATTGTTTATACACTTGCGACAGCACCCACAGCACACTGGATAGTAGTGTTAGTTGCTGATAGACTATGCATTGTTAGTTTTCCAATTTCTGAAGTATCACTTGTGTTGGCAATTCAGCCAACATGTAGCGAAGTTATGACAATTTCTCCCAGAGTTATGCTGCTAAATCAATTTGCATTGGAAGAACGCCAGCTTGCCTTGAACCAGGCGCCATCCTACCTCTTCTCAAGGACATGCAGAAATATTGAATACTACATCATAACTGATGTATATATATTATTGTTTGTCTTCTGAGAATCTAATAAATGATAAATACAGGTAGCTTGTTTTAGAATTTGGCATCCTTTGGAAAGTATCTATTTTTAATTGTACTTGGGTGAAAAATGAGGAAGTGTGTGAATAATTTCTGGAAATCATTACAGCATTTGCTAGTGCGCTATGTTACGGAAGAACATCCTGATGGTTGAACACCATGACCTTAGCTACGCTGAGGCACGCTGAGGCACATCGAGGCATCTGCCTCAGTAGAATTTTAGGAATGTACTAATTTATTTTGCATATAAACAAATTAAATATCGGTAATAATCACTGACAAAAAAAAGTCTTACTTAAAACGGAAAATAGTATCTGGGAAATGTACTAAAATGCAGGAAATTGCATGTAGAAAATATAAATATTCAGGATTTGCCTCAGTTAAATTTCAGAGCTGACTATTGGTCTGAGCACTATAGTTGAGCACAGTAGGAAAGTGTGTGCATGGCATCCTGAATCTAATTTGCAGTTCCATTACATGGTCCGATCTTTCATAACCTCTCCATGAAGCGAAAACGGAGTCGGTATGAAATAAACCTTAATTTCAGCTTAAAAAGTTTGCATATTGTAAAATTAAAACATTTAATAAGTAGTTTTAAACAGGTTATCGCATATGTTCAGTAAAAAATGTTTTTAAACATGTTTTATTGTCAAAATGTCCGTTATAAAATCCTGCTTATACAAGCTTTCGCATCGCTTAATGGAATTAAGGAGGGACCTTGTAATGTGCTGTGTGTTTGATGTGTAGTTTATATTTAAAAGTGTTTAAATGTGCTGCTTGTTGCAATTGTGCAAGCCTCCAACTGGGTCTAGCTTTGTCTGCTTAGAGAAACTTGCATAAAAACTTGCCTCCAGCTGGGTCTAGCTTTGTCTGCTTAGAGAAACTTGCATAAAAACTTGCCTCCAGCTGGGTCTAGCTTTGTCTGCTTATAGAGAAACTTGCATAAAAACTTGTATAAAAAGCTGTATAAAAAAACGAACTTTGAAAGTAGTTTATTATTTAGGAAAGTTATAATACCAAGAGAAACGAAGGATGCATGCTTTCTGTCAAACTCAAAATTAAATTGGTTTTATATCATTACAACAGATTCTAAATTGTGATGATAAGAAATTGCTTTGTATTCTGCTCCTGACATTTCAACAAGATTTTGCCTAGATTGTCCTTGAAATATGAATTATATTGTCAGACACTGAAGACCAGCACTGTGAGAAAACAACACATGTGCCAATTCACACATTTCACCATTTTGTCTATAACTGCTCATTTCTAGAAGTAGCAGCTGCAGCAAATGGTTCCACTGCAATTTACTCAGTTAATAAATGGGCATAAATCTCTCAGATGCATGTGGTCAGTATTGATTGACCACAAATGTCCAATGGTCTGACTCAGCCCACTTAATTGGTAAGGCAGCCATTTCGTGTCTTTGGAATTGGTAAATCGCAGTCGAATATTATTATCATAAGAAAAAAACTCTTCGAAATAGTAAACTTTGTCATAAAACACTTGAAAGAAAATGAATTATCCAACTAATTTTGCAACAAATCACCATAGAATGTTAAATTAAAGGTGTTAGTGAGAAAACTTGACCGAAGGGAGTTCAGAACGTTTGAATATCCAGTAATGTTTTATATAGGGAAATAATGAGTATATGTTTCATGTGGAATAATTTGAGGCATTTTTTTTGACTATCCAGAATTTATCGAAATACTCACGATGTCACTAAGCATTATTGCTAAAATCTATTCCTTCCTGTAGGGGAAACACTGATCTACTTGTGATTTCCCATAAACAACCAAAGATCCAAAGCAATTCGCGCAAGTTTATTTAATTTCTTCTTTTGATTTGTACGCAATCTAGGTGGAATGCTGGGCCTTTGTTTTTTTCAGCCAATGAGAAAGCTCAAATGTTCTTCTGATACTGGTTCCATGGCACTGCCTTTATGGTCCTGATACTAGTTTAATATAAAACTGTACCTTTACGGTCCTGAAACAGTTCCATGCACTGTGCTTTGAAGGTCCTGAAAGTTCCATGGCACTGTGCCTTTAAGGTCCTGAAATGGTTCAAGAGCACTGTGTCTTTAAGGTCCTGAAACAGCTCCATGCACTGTGCCTTTAATGTCCTGATACTGATTCCATGGCACTGTGCCTTTAAGGTCCTGATACTGATTCCATGGCACTGTGCCTTTAAGGTCCTGAAACAGTTCCATGGCACTGTGCCTTTAAGGTCCTGAAACAGTTCAAGGGCACTGTGCCTTTAAGGTCCTGAAACAGTTACATGGCACTGTGCCTTTAAGGTCCTGATGCTGATTCCATGGCACTGTACATTTAAACAGTTTATTTAATTTCTGATACTGATTCCATGGTACTGTGCCTTTATGGTCCTGAAACAGTTCCAGGACACTGTGCAAGGTCCTGATGCTGATTCCATTGCACTGTGCCTTTAAGGTCCTGATACAGATTTCATGGTACTGTGCCTTTAAGGACCTAAAACAGTTCCAGGGCACTACCCCTTTAAGGTCCTGAAACAGTTCCATGGTACTGTGCCTTTAAGTCCATGGCACTGTGCCTTTAAGGTTCTGATACTGATTCCATGGTACTGTGCCTTTAAGGTCCTGAAACTGTTCCATGGCACTGTGCCTTTAAGGTCCTGAAACTGTTCCATGGCACTGTGCCTTTAAGGTCCTGATACTGATTCCATGGCACTGTGCCTTTAAAGTCCTGATACTGATTCCTTGGTACTGTGCCTTTAAGGTCCTGAAACAGTTCCATGGCACTGTACCGTTAAGGTCCTGATACTGATTGCATGGTACTGTGCCTTTAAGGTCCTGAAACAGTTCCATGGCACTGTGCCTTTAAGGTCCTGATACTGATTCCAGGTATGAAAGCACCAATTATTTTCCCCATAGACACCAATGTTAAAGTGTCACATATTAATGATTTGCTGCAAATTCAACTCAAGTATGGATAATGCAGCAGTGTAATGTTCATATAGAAAACAATTTTTCCACTTGAAAAATCACCAGAAAACGTGGGGTCACAAGACATGTAAGAAAGTTCTTGTTTGTTTACTAAACAGGTCAAGGGTACAGCTGTTTTTATTGATCGACTGTTTTCATTGCTCACAAAGTGTAAGCATAGAGTCGAAATTTCGAAAATGTTCATCAGTGATCCAGTAAAACCTATTAATACGCTTCTTATACATATAACCACAAAATCGAATAGAAATGGGCAGTTTTCCCCTACTTATAATGCCCGTTTCCATCGAAAAAGGAGGGATTACTTTTTATTATAGGAACTACATTCGACTACACCTCGGAGGTTTACATGTAATTGGTGGTGGTAAACCTATAAGAGGAGAAAACATGTTCAGATGTTTCTTAAATGAGAATGTTGTGTTGTCATTTTCATAACAAGCTTAAAAACACCTACTTCATGCAAATCGAATGATTATTTGCCGAGATATGGTCTTGTGAATACCAAGGACAATAGTCTGAAATTGACAAAAATCAGAGATTTTTTTTTAAATTTTACACTGTCTGAATTGTCATACCAAACGGCACTTCTTGTCAATACAACATATTAAATAGATCAAATGTTTAGAACATTCAATGGACATAAATAAAATATGCATTTTAGGTACAATTAGGACGATGAATATGCCAATTTATGTCGATTTTCATGCCAAATTTGATTTTTCAGTCAAATTCTTCAAAATTGGTGGTATCATACCTGATTATAGTAGCGAATACGAGCTTAATAATGCCAAAAATACTGCTAAAATCAGAATTGATACTAGCTGAACGCTACCAAGTCGAGTTTGAATGATAAGGAATAATATTTTACCTTTTACACAAATCTTCATTTTTCACAGTATCCTATTTTAGGGGGGTAGGGGAAAGATTTAGTGGTTTCATGCCTACCAAACCTGTTGTCATGCACATTTAATTCATGAAAACATGTTGCAAACATGCTACCCTACATGTTGATACCAAAAAGACATAGTTCAACTGCAAACACTTCACCAATACGTCATTTTAAACAAGAAAATAAAATGAAACTCAAAATTACGGCTTTTATATGCAAAATTGGACTAAAAACGCTCAAAACCTATGTAATAAACTATGGAAAACTTATTTCTGAGCTTATTTTACCAATTGTTATCGGAAAAGTGTCCCTTAAGGTACGAATCTGAGCGAGTCCTAATTACTGCACGCATCTCTTATAGGTATGAAAGCACCAATTATTTTCCCCATAGACACCAATGTTAAAGTGTCACATATTAATGATTTGCTGCAAATTCAACTCAAGTATGGATAATGCAGCAGTGTAATGTTCATATAGAAAACAATTTTTCCACTTGAAAAATCACCAGAAAACGTGGGGTCACAAGACATGTAAGAAAGTTCTTGTTTGTTTACTAAACAGGTCAAGGGTACAGCTGTTTTTATTGATCGACTGTTTTCATTGCTCACAAAGTGTAAGCATAGAGTCGAAATTTCGAAAATGTTCATCAGTGATCCAGTAAAACCTATTAATACGCTTCTTATACATATAACCACAAAATCGAATAGAAATGGGCAGTTTTCCCCTACTTATAATGCCCGTTTCCATCGAAAAAGGAGGGATTACTTTTTATTATAGGAACTACATTCGACTACACCTCGGAGGTTTACATGTAATTGGTGGTGGTAAACCTCCATGGTACTGTGCCTTTAAGGTCTTGAAACAGTTCCATGGCACTGTGCCTTTAAGGTCCTGATACTGATTCCATGGTACTGTGCCTTTAAGGTCTTGAAACAGATCCATGGCACTGTGCCTTTAAGGTCTTGAAACTGTTCCATGGCACTGTGCCTTTAAGGTCTTGAAACAGTTCCATAATGTGCCTTTAAGGTCCTGATACTTTGTTACAGGAATATGTGGGAGTCCTTGCTGCAGTTTCACAGCCAGGCTTTGATCTTTACTGTCTGCTAACTTATACATTTTCTTATTTTACAGCCATCTTTGATCTTTACTGTCTTTAAGTTGTACATTTTCTCACATGCTTTTAATAATGCAAAGAAAAGCTTTATTTTACAGCCATCTTTGCTTTTTCTTGATGTCAAACTATCTGCTTTCAAAATGGCAGTTATTTGTTGTTTCATTGCAACTTGCTGTTTGTAGTTGCAGAATATTGCACGATTTGACCGTGTGTCTTCTTACGTAATATTACGTCCGATTAATTTGTAAGTAATTAAGCATAAAAAAATACTTCTTTGCATAATATTTAAAATTGTCTTTGGCACAACTATTTGCATCTTTGAGTAATTCAAACAACATGTGTATGAAAGCGTTGCCTCCCGCTTTATTTTCGGAAATTTATTTCTTACTACCTGAAGAAAAGTTACAAGTAATTTGTAAAAAGCCTGCATGATTTCTTTGATGTAAAAGAGCTTCATTGGTTGCCTAGCAACACTTTGGAAGAGGAGTAGTTTTGATGGGTTAGTTGTAGGTGTTTTTCTGCAGACACAATTATGTAGTATTGTAAAGAAGTGCACTGACATTCCAGACATAGTATCATTTGTTAGCTCTGCTCCAGCATGGTATTTATTAGCTCTTCTCACAGTGTGTGTAAGAAGTATGAAGTATCTTCCATAGTAAAACAGATGTAAAATGTTTCCCCTGATTGCAATGTAGAATATGTGTTGGTGAGCCATTAAAACAATAATTTCAACAACAACAACAAAATCTGCTGTCCAAAGACCAGTAGCGCCATGTGTCATCATTTTGTTTGTACAAGTTTTTAATGCCAGTTATTTATACAAAAACATTGGCCAGATTTTCAGATTTTGAATGTCTCGTTGGTCCTAACAAAAATTTAACTTCTTACGAAATGCAAGATGGCTTACATAGGCAAAAGCCTGGAAATTATTGTCCGTATATTTGCTTCAGTGATGCTATGGATGACTTTGGATGCCACATTCAGAAAAAAAATTATTATTTTTCGGACACAATATTTCCCCATTAAAGCACTCTTGTTTGTAGTAGAACTTTAGGTGCCGCAATCAAGCGCATTGTAAAATTACTTTCTTGCTTTTGTTGAGAACATGAAGCAGCATGCGTGGGTTTATTGCATATTCCGGAGTGTTTAGACAAATAGACTGGTAGATCAATGTTCTGACTTGATGAGATCTGTTAATGAAGTCATAAACGTCATACCAGAATGTCTCCTGGAGTACCCATGATGTTGGCTGTGATTAATACGTGCTGGCATATATATGCATGAACATTGTTTTAAAGAAACTAACCCACGAAATAATGGCAAAAATTACACTACAAAACAGTGCATCAAAACTCCATCCAGGTGTTCAGTGCCGATTAAAAGTAAAGGTTTAATTATGGGTTCTAAAAACACCCGTGATTGAATATGGGTAAAATCAATTATGAGTTGATAACTGTTTCGGGGTTCGGCCTGGCCCTGGCTGGTTAAAACAGTTTATAGAGTTTGGATTGTCAAAATATTTAAGTAATATGTATATTGACCTCATCGTCAGTAGTTTTAGAAACGGTGTACATACAATGTAAAATTTGGCTGTTATTGGCGGGATAGCTACTTTAATATAGGACTATTCTGTATTGGCGGGATAGCTACTTAATATAGGACTATTCTGTATTGGCGGGATAGCTACTTAATATAGGACTTTTCTGTATTGGCGGGATAGCTACTTTAATATAGGACTATTCGGTATTGGCGGGATAGCTACTTTAATATAGGACTATTCTGTATTGGCGGGATAGCTACTTTAATATAGGACTATTCGGTATTGGCGGGATAGCTACTTTAATATAGGACTATTCGGTATTGGCGGGATAGCTACTTTAATATAGGACTATTCAGTATTGGCAGGATAGCTACTTTAATATAGGACTATTCGGTATTGGCGGGATAGCTACTTTAATATAGGACTATTCTGTATTGGCGGGATAGCTACTTTAATATAGGACTATTCAGTATTGGCGTGATAGCTACTTTAAAATAGGACTATTCAGTATTGGCGGGATAGCTACTTTAATATAGGACTATTCAGTATTGGCGGGATAGCTACTTTAATATAGGACTATTCTGTATTGGCGGGATAGCTACTTTATTATAGGACTATTCTGTATTGGCGGGATAGCTACTTTATTATAGGACTATTCAGTATTGGCGGGATAGCTACTTAATATAGGACTATTCTGTATTGGCGGGATAGCTACTTTAATATAGGACTATTCTGTATTGGCGGGATAGCTACTTTAATATAGGACTATTCGGTATTGGCGGGATAGCTACTTTAATATAGGACTATTCTGTATTGGCGGGATAGCTACTTTAATATAGGACTATTCTGTATTGGCGGGATAGCTACTTTAATATAGGACTATTCTGTATTGGCGGGATAGCTACTTTAATATAGGACTATTCAGTATTGGCGGGATAGCTACTTTAATATAGGACTATTCAGTATTGGCGGGATAGCTACTTAATATAGGACTATTCTGTATTGGCGGGATAGCTACTTTAATATAGGACTATTCAGTATTGGCGGGATAGCTACTTAATATAGGACTATTCTGTATTGGCGGGATAGCTACTTTAATATAGGACTATTCAGTATTGGCGTGATAGCTACTTTAAAATAGGACTATTCAGTATTGGCGGGATAGCTACTTTAATATAGGACTATTCAGTATTGGCGGGATAGCTACTTTAATATAGGACTATTCAGTATTGGCGGGATAGCTACTTTATTATAGGACTATTCAGTATTGGCGGGATTGCTACTTTAATATAGGACTATTCTGTATTGGCTGGATAGCTACTTTAATATAGGACTATTCTGTATTGGCGGGATAGCTACTTTAATATAGGACTATTCTGTATTGGCGGGATAGCTACTTTATTATAGGACTATTCAGTATTGGCGGGATAGCTACTTAATATAGGACTATTCAGTATTGGCGGGATAGCTACTTAATATAGGACTATTCAGTATTGGCGGGATAGCTACTTAATATAGGACTATTCTGTATTGGCGGGATAGCTACTTAATATAGGACTATTCTGTATTGGCGGGATAGCTACTTTAATATAGGACTATTCTGTATTGGCGGGATACCTACTTTAATATAGGACTATTCTGTAAAATGAGGGGTGAACACAAAACTATTGTTACTATTTATTATTCTAACACGACCTGCGCAGTCTTTCTTATACACAAAGAAGAGAGACAACTGTTTGTTATTCTACGATAAAATTACAGCTGTTCCATTAATTCCCCACGTTTATTTCATTCTTTGGAAATTCCGCGTTACATGACGTCACTTGGTAAATATGCGTCACGAAGACAAACTCAACAGTAATTTTAATGAAATGTAAATTACAACAAACTTGCCGTGCTCCCAAACCTTGCACATCCACCCCACACCCCCCGATATAAACCCATCATATGGGCCAGTACACAGAACATTAATAAGCATCTTGAACAAGCTAAGAATGTTTAACGTCATACAGTGCAAGCTATATGACGTAAGCAATGACTTAATTGTTTGTCGTGTATTTAAACATATTGTACCGCGCAGAACTTTGCATACGGGGGCACCCAATGGAAAGCCTGTAAACATAGCAGCCGGATTACCTTGACCTCCGAGATAATAATATAGTGCCCACACAAAAGCGTAAACAGTGGGGTTATTGTTGTGTTAGAATCAAAATAATAAATACGTACTTGTATTTTATCGGTGAATAAAATACAGTTAGTCGTTTGGATGCGAGTAATTAAATCAATCGTGCTTTAATTCACTCGTGCTAAGCACTCTTGATTTAATTACTACGCATCCAAACTCCTAACTGTATTTTATTCACCGATAAAACACAGGTGCTTATTTATTATTTTTGAAATAAAGAACAATATACAATAGCGCAATGTAGATTCTTCACGGTCCATGTTGTAATGAAATTTGTTTCTTACACCGGTAGCATGAATTGAAATGATAATACTGTACTGTGTGGTTTAGTACCCAGTAGGATAATAATGTACTGTGTGGTTTAGTACCCAGTACTGTGTGGTTTAGTACCCAGTAGGATAATAATGTACTGTGTGGTTTAGTACCCAGTACTGTGTGGTTTAGTACCCAGTAGCTGTCATTCCTATTTCACTTACCACATCATAAGATGCCCCCTTTAATATTTTCACTCGGAGAGTCAAAAAACGCTCGAGGCGCTTTAACAATGCCGTCCCTTCAAAAATCGGGTATTTCCTCCATATCTGTGATACAATCGCTATATTATACAGAAATTAAACGGCACGGCTGATATTACACTATGGAATGTCGAGGTCATTAGGCTGGCTACAGAGGAAAGTTTACTGCACACCTCCCGGCTACAAAAAGATAATTTAAATCTCTTTTCTTTCTTAATGTTACTTTAGTATCCGATACTATAAAGGCACTCGGATGGAAAAGACTACCTTATAAAGTTTACGTACACGTAAGGTAGTATTTATCAGTGAAAGCTGTGTCATTTGTCTTTTTGGGAAATGATATTTTCGCTATTCAACTGCTCAGCACAGTCTACAGGTATTCCAGTTATAACTCTCTCCAATAAAACATGTTGAATACATCTCTAATGAGATGTTTAAATATTTTTAAATGATTTCTTTGTAGATAAAAGGATTTAAATCCGGCAATATTCAGTTTATCTCAATGATACATCTCTGTATAAAGTTCATTCACAAGTCTGGATCATAGAAATTTTACCAGGTTTGTATTATACATCATTATGTGCAAGGAATATTAAGTGATTTTGATGAACTTATAGCGTCTGCTGATATTTATGTAATAGTATGTTAGGGACCATGAATACTATAATAATCACTATGATTATGCCTACATGTAATTGCTGTGGGTTCCAGCTGCACTGGGAGCTCAACTTGCCAAGTGAGAAAGTGTTGATTCTTACGGATGGTGTGAGATATACAGTACTGGTTCTACACAGGAAAAATGGGGTAGTTTGCCTTTATCACAAAAAAAATAAAATTGACCGTCATAGTAATATGGCCTAACATGTGCTTAAAATGACGTAAAAAAGCATTCAAACAAATAAATGAACTTAAAATTGTTTATCAAGCATTAATATTAAGTTCTTATCTCATGGTGACCACACTATCACCTATGTAAGCGGTGTTAAAATTGGGGCCTCCTGTAAAAAGCTGCATCCTAGACGTTGGGGAAGGGGCAGTGTGGGGATGGTTGTATGATGGGTTGGACATGGGGAAAGGGGCAGTGTGGGGATGGTTGTGTGATGGGCCAGACATGGGAAGAGGGGCAGTGTGGGGATGGATGTGTGACGGGCAGTGTTTGGTGGGTAATGGCTGTCAAATGTTAGAAGGCAGAAGGAATGATAAGACTGGAATACTCTGATAAGCAGTGGGAGTGTTGAGAAAAAATGCTGTTGTCGGGAATAGGGACCCCTCTCCCCACTCTCTTGTACAAACTGGTCTGCCCTGGAATGAGAATTTCTGTAACTTGTCTTTGTGAAATTATTTGTAATGAAATGTGAGTTTTATCCAGCCATTATCTTAATGCATTTTCTGCCGTTTTCAAGCATTAATGCCTCAGTTCTAGGGAAGTTAATGGCATAATTTCATAAATGAGGAAACACTTTTTTTTCTTCACCTAGATGAGTATTATAAAAGTCACAATTCTGCATAAATCTAGCTAATGAAAGCATCGAGTTAAGAATTTCTGTAAGTGAGTTGGTGCCGTATTGAAGATATTCACGCTGATATTGTCGTAATTTGAAAGAGCATTTCACATGTAATGGAATTTTTTGCATAGTAATATAACTGCTGATGTAAGGAATCTATAGCTGTTAAAAAGGGCAGCAAACATAGATTGTTAATCAGTGTTGTACGCGCACCAGCTGTTGAAATCGCTGTATGAGAACGTGTGCGTGTGTGCTATATGGTGCATGTATGTGATTTAGTCATGTGATTAGAAATATATATTATATACAAATGATGGATAGTATTACAACAATGATTCCCCTTCATAATTCTCTAAGCCAAACTCTTCACATAACAACAGCGTGACGTCGCAGTCAATACGTTATGTTACGAGAAACGTTACATTAAGCGTCATATATATAGATGTATATATTAGTGTTGCGCATTTAAGATCATAACAGTAAGGATAGAAAACAAGTTTATATATGCTTATTCTAATTAAAATAGAATTCAGTGGGTTTTTTAGGTTGTTTTTATAGCCGATATTGGGCCATATTTCCAATGCCAAAACACGTATCTTTTTTTTCCCCAATTTTGGGACAAAAAAAATCCCAACTGAAAGAAGGAAAATAAAAACACACAGAAAAGTATCTATAAATTATTATCTATATGTAAATAGAGAGTGGGCATGGAATGTCCATTTCTATTGGCGCCATATAACCCAGTTTAACTAAAATTAATCTCCATTCAGAAATGCCAATTTGAAAGGCAACAGTGGAGTGACCAGTGACCCCTCCTTCCCCTCCCCATTATGTGACCAGTGACCCCTCCATCCCCTCCGAATTATGTAACCAGTGACCCTCCATCCCCTCCCAATTATGTAACCAGTGACTCCTCCATCCCCTCCCCATTATGTAACCAGTGACCCCTCCATCCCTCCCCATTATGTAACCAGTGACCCCTCCATCCCCTCCCCATTATGTAACCAGTGACCCTCCTTCCCCTCCCCATTATGTGACCAGTGACCCCTCCATCCGCTCCCCATTATGTAACCAGTGACCCTCCTTCCCCTCCCCATTATGTGACCAGTGACCCCTCCATCCCCTCCCCATTATGTAACAGGTGACCCCTCCTTCCCCTCCCCATTATGTGACCAGTGACCCCTCCATCCCCTCCCCATTATGTGACCAGTGACCCCTCCTTCCCCTCCCCATTATGTGACCAGTCACCCCTCCATCCCCTCCCCATTAGATAACCAGTGACCCCTCCATCCCCTCCCCATTATGTAACCAGTGACACCTCCATCCCCTCCCCATTATGTGACCAGTGACCCCTCCATCCCCTCCCCATTATGTGACCAGTGACCCCTCCATCCCCTCCCCATTATGTGACCAGTGACCCCTCCATCCCCTCCCCATTATGTGACCAGTGACCCCTCCATCCCCTCCCCATTATGTAGCTAAATGATTTGCTGACCCACCACCCCACACCCAAAAAAAAATAAATATTATGTTCATTGCTATTATTTTTGACAAGCAAAAAATCTAAAACACATTCATAACATCGGGATTTTAGCTTTTATCATTTGATGCATGGCTTCTCCATAGATCTAGTGAATGTTCACAGTAGGAGACACTTTAACAGCTGTATATGGTGCGGCAGACAAAACTTAAGTGGACTGTTAGTGCCCATCTGTCATTCAGGTACATTCAGATCAATACAGAACAGTAATTGCCATTGGATGAAACTAAAACTGAGGTCCCCAAATGCTATCAGATTAACCATAAACCATGCACACAATATTCCAGACTAATACATGATGGGAACAGGTGGCGGGGAGGCGGGGACTATAAACCTCAGGTATAACCACATCACCTCACCATCCCAGGAATTTTAGTGACTTCTAATTAATTAGTGTAGCCTGAACTTTGGGCATTGAGGTACCAATTAGTAAGTCTACATGTGACAGATGTGACATCATTGGTGTACAGGAACATGACACGAACATAAGTCATGGAAGACAGACTATGTTGCTACTGAATAGTTTGTGATTTAGTTTTAGAAAATAAATTCCTGTCTTCATGCTTATTATGTTGAATATACTTTGATAGAAACATTGATTACCATGTCTGTATTTTTATGGCGCTTACGTTTTTTTTATGCTACTTTCATAGAGATTGTCTTAACCTGACTGCAAACACAGTGTAAGACTAAGTGTAAGTACGTGTAGTCGTAAGCCAGGTGAAAACACACAAATGTGGTCATAAGCCGGGTAAAACACCTAAGTGTGATCATAAGTTGGGTGAAACTAAGTGTGATCATAAGTTGGGTGACACTAAGTGTGATCATAAGTTGGGTGACTCTAAGTGTGATCATAAGTTGGGTGAAAACACTAATAAGTGTGATCATAAGTTGGGTGAAAACACTAAGTGTGATCATAAGTTGGGTGAAAACACTAAGTGTGGTCATAAGTTAGGTGAAAACACTAAGTGTGATCATAAGTTGGATGAAAACACTAAGTGTGGTCATAAGTTAGGTGAAAACACTAAGTGTGGTCATAAGTTAGGTGAAAACACTATGTGTGGTCATAAGTTAGGTGAAAACACTAAGTGTGGTCATAAGTTGGGTGAAAACACTAAGTGTGATCCTAAGTTGGGTGAAAACACTAAGTGTGGTCATAAGTTGGGTGAAAACACTAAGTGTGGTCATAAGTTAGGTGAAAACACTAAGTGTGGTCATAAGTTAGGTGAAAACACTAAGTGTGATCATAAGTTGGGTGAAAACACTAAGTGTGATCATAAGTTGGGTGAAAACACTAAGGGTGGTCATAAGTTAGGTGAAAACACTAAGTGTGGTCATAAGATGGGTGAAAACACTGAGTGTGGTCATAAGTTGGGAAGTTGGGTGAAAATACTAAATGTGGGCCTAAGTTAGGTGAAAACACTAAATGTGATCATAAGTTGGGTGAAAACACTAAGGGTGGTCATAAGTTAGGTGAAAACACTAAGTGTGGTCATAAGATGGGCGAAAACACTGAGTGTGGTCATAAGTTGGGAAGTTGGGTGAAAATACTAAATGTGGGCCTAAGCTGGGTGAAAACACTAAGTGTGGTCATAAGTTGGGAAGTTGAGTGAAAACACTAAGTGTGGTCATAACCCTGAAAACTTTTAGAGTGTAAGAGTGGCCAAACTTGGAGAAAACACTAAGTGTGTAAGAGTGGCCAAACTTGAAGAAAACACTAAGTGTGTAAGAGTGGCCGAACTTGGAGAAAACATTACGTGTGTAAGTGAGTGGCCAAACTTGAGAAAACATTACGTGTGTAAGTGAGTGGCCGAACTTGGAGAAAACATTACGTGTGTAAGAGTGGCCGAATTTGGAGAAAACATTATGTGTGTAAGAGTGGCCGAACTTGGAGAAAACACTAAGTGTGTAAGAGTGGCCGAACTTGGAGAAAACACTAAGTGTGTAAGAGTGGCCAAACTTGGAGAAAACACTAAGTGTGTAAGAGTGGCCGAACTTGAAGAAAACATTACGTGTGTAAGTGAGTGTTATCTGACAAGACTTCTTGTTTGTCCTCGGTAATCATGTGTAAGTGTAACATAATGGCCGATGTGTGACAGTTTATGGTGCCCTCTGGTGCTTTAATGGACAACTAATAGTTTGATCATGTGTGTATTACAGGTATGACATGACACTGGCTCCACCACCCACCCGTTGATCACCTCTGCTGCCACTCGGCCACTAACCATCACATGATACAGGTACTGCCATCTTGTGTTCTGTATAATGGATTTATCAATGGCGACAATATCAAAGTGCATCTTTATGGATTTTACTCTACAGATTTTTGTAAATACTATATAATTTAACAACAGCAATAACAGTCAATTACTAATTGGTTAATGGGATTACAAATGAGTATAACTTTGTAGTTGGTTTAATACATATATGTACAGCATGTAGCTCATGATACAAAATATTCAAGGATTAACATCTTAATAGTGTTCTTTTAAACATTTGATACATGCATGCGAAATAATTACCACTTTTGTTGATCTGAATGGGTAAAGTTATATAACTTTCAATGCTTCTGCTATTGAGGCATTCGAGTTCTTTCTTATATCTTATTTTTGCACCGTATTCACTGTATAAGTTCAGACACGGTTAATTTATCTTGTCCCAAAATAAAAGGTGAATATGCGGTGAATATGGTTAATTTTAAGTATTCATGTGATGTCCAGATATAGATATTTTTTGTGGTTTCTGTATACATGTGTATATAATGTTGACCTGGTTTGGTTGTCATCTGATTAAGCTAACCTTTTACCTGCTACAATAATTTCACACATAGTTGCTAGGAAATAACCATGGGCAAGAATGATGAGACTGCCAATAAAAACAGTTGGGTATATTGTAGATATAGGGTTACAGACAAGCTGGGTGGTTCTTGGTCACCAGGCGACTGCCTTCTGGTGGTGACAAGTGGCCAGCGATTGTGTTACTATGACAGCCAGGAAAGTAATGATATAATAACATAGGCATTCAGTTTGTATATACATACATAGTTTTGAGTGCAGTTAAACCTTTTTAGGGGCATTATTAATGTTTCTGATTTGTAAATGGACATTTGGACAATCTGAGCTGTCAGCTCTCTAGAGTCAAGCAGGAGTCCAGCTAAGTAGAGGTCTGACGCCCTACAGCTTGCACAATTCAAATTTGAAAATGCTACTAATTTCTACTCATTCAAAACAGCAACAAAATATGAAACCTTTATAAAGTTTAAAAGTCTACAAAACCTATCTTGACTAACACTCTAATTAAATTTTATTGGCTTTAGTTTCAGTTTTCTCTTAACATTTTCGTATTCCAGAACTTAAGTTAAGTGTTCTAAAAACGTTATGAGTCAAAGTTTTGTTTTAATTTGAAAGTCAAATTCAAATTGCATAAGGATCTGGGGGTGTTATATAAATATTCATGATCCAATTCTGGTTCCCAGTAAGGTCAGTGAATGACAAATGGTCAGTGTACTCTGGTTTTGACAGACGGACACATTTATGGAACAGCATCTAGCTGCGTTACATACTAGCCTGCCAACAAGTTAGACAGATAGACGACAAATGAAAGTTGTTGCCCTGTTCACACTTTGCTGATCAATAAAAGGATGCTCCAAATAAGCTAGTGAAGATTGTTATACAGCAATGCTTTGTTTCTGTAAAAAGTATTCAGATAGTTTGACTGTTACGCTGAGCGGGGACATAGGTGTCTCGTGTTCACATTTGTTTCACTCATTTGTGTTGGTATTTCAAACTATAGAGTGTAAGCAGTCACATGCATCTTCTAGAAATATTTATGACTTTTGTACTATTAATAAAATCCTTTATGCCTTGTATTGGAGGTATTTACTCAAATATGAACATATACCTGGTTTAAAAAAAGTGTTTTTTTTCTAAAAATTGTGAAAGCTCTCTAGCCTGGTCATTTTGTGAAAAACTTGTGATAACTGTCAATTGAATTGAATTGAATGTTGTTTAACGGCTCATCAACACAGTATAGGTTATTTAGAGCCGCCCCAGAGAGAGGGGAAGGATACATAGGAATCCGGGAACCTGCCCTACTCTTATTATCGAATAGATTCCTATGGTTCTTTAACGTGCTCGGAGGATAGACCGATACACGGGACCGCCCGGTTTACGTCCCCATCCGACGGACGAGGCTAAGGTAAAGTGTCTTGCCCAAAAACACACCGACGGAACTCAGTGGCACCACGGAGGATTGAACCCGGGGCCTCCGGTTACAAATCCGCCGCGCTACCGACTGCGCCACGCCAGCCCCTGATAACTGTCAAACTTATAAAGAAAGGTATTGAAAGATTAATTGTTAAAAGCGATATTGCTCAATACATACATACATTGTTTTTGTGGGAGGAGGACACAATAAAACAAATATACATTTATTCAGCGTAATATGGTACATTTTAGAGAAACTTGCTTCTTTAAATATATATAAAAAAAATAAAAAAATACTGAGAAAGTCAAGGGGAAAGGTTGTTCACAATTATTTTTTTTAAATAAATAATTATGAAAAATATCTGCCACAGTATGAGAAAAAAATGGACCAATTTGAAATTGTGAAGTACCGAATTTCGGCTCCTGTTATAAAAGGTAAAGAAGTTCTGAACAAAGGATACGTAGGTTCACATCACAGTGAGCACTTCTTCAGTTTTTGTCATCAACAAATGCTTCTGTCCAGTGCGTTTTCCAGTCTCCCTACTGTGTGATCTCTAGTATATACCACTCATGCCATCCGAAGAGCTTGGAAGCCAATCGTGAGCCAAGTTCATTATATATCTGTTATTATTTGCATAATGCGCAGACATCATCTACATCAAATAACAAATCTTCTAAATCATATACAAATTTGAATATAAGAGGCAAATGAATACTATCGAACAAAATTGGCACCCAATCAAAATGTCTGAACAGTAAGCTTGTTTGATTCCCGGGGATAATAATGTAGGTGTTATATAAGAAAGAAATTCCTGTTACTCTTCTGATACAACCTCCTCTTAGTAAACTATAGGTTTTGTACATGATGAGAAGTAGTGGGGGGTATTGCCATATAACTGAATAATATGTTTCTGCATGGTGAAAAGTAGTTTTTTTGCCATTAATGAATACTCTATTTTCTACATAATGAAAAGTAGTGGTTGTTTTTTTGCCAGTTAACTGAATTCTATGTTTTCTGCATGGTGAAAAGTAGTTTTTTTTGCCATTAATAAACTGCTGTGGTCAAGCTCAGATAGTCTCTCTAGCTGTCTTTGTTTATTTTGTGCTGTGGTCAAGCTCGGATAGTCTCTCTAGCTGTCGTTGTTTACTGTTTGCTGTGGTCTAGCTCAGATAGTCTCTCTAGCTGTTGTTGTTTACTGTTTGCTCTGGTCAAGCTCAGATAGTCTCTCTAGCTGTCGTTGTTTACTGTTTGCTGTGGTCAAGCTCAGATTGTCTTCCTAGCTGTCGTTGTTTACTGTTTGCTGTGGTCAAGCTCAGATAGTCTCTTTAGCTGTCGTTGTTTACTGTTTGCTGTGGTCAAGCTCAGATAGTCTCTCTAGCTGTCGTTGTTTACTGTTTGCTGTGGTCAAGCTCAGATTGTCTCTCTAGCTGTCGTTGTTTACTGTTTGCTGTGGTCAAGCTCAGATAGTCTCTTTAGCTGTCGTTGTTTACTGTTTGCTGTGGTCAAACTCAGATAGTCTCTTTATCTGTCGTTGTTTACTGTTTGCTGTGGTCAAACTCAGATAGTCTGGTCAAACTCAGATAGTCTCTTTAGCTGTCGTTGTTTACTGTTTGCTGTGGTCAAACTCAGATAGTCTCTCTAGCTGTCGTTGTTTACTGTTTGTTGTGGTCAAGCTCAGTTTGTCTCTCTAGCTGTCGTTGTGCTGTGCGTGGCCAAGCTCAGAAACTTTACTGTCCTTGTTTATTCCTGCTGTGGCCAAGCTCAGAAAGACCCTTTGGCTGTTTTTGTTTATTCCTGCTGTGGCCAAGCTCAGAAACACCCTTTGGCTGTCCTTGTTTATTCCTGCTGTGGCCAAGCTCAGAAACACCCTTTGGCTGTCCTTGTTTATTTCTTTCTGTGGCTAAACTTCATATGCATTTATCCTTCTTAGTGGCTTGGGATCTTCTAATCTTCATAACAATCAGTTCTCATGATTTTTCTAAAATGGTCAATTCATTTTCATTGTCATGAGAAGTGGACAGATAGATTGTATTAACCCCTAACCCGCTAAGCATGACTATAATAGCCTTTGTGTCCATTGTCAATCCAGAGTACCTCGCAGGCAGATCAGGCTGCTGATCAGTCATTTCTGCCCAAAACACCCTTTATCACATAAATGGAATGGTCTTAATTCAAAGAAAGAACAGTCCAATATATATATGTAGGGGTTAAGGGTTAAGATCAGATTGGTACTATTACACACAGTTACGAGCCTTTAAGAATATGTTTCCGTAATATACGCCTAAGGCATTGTTTGTCTTAGTTCAAGATTGTGGTCACAATTTCAGTTGAAATGTATAATGATTTATAACTTTCAAATAAATGGAGTCCCTGATCTAAATCTTGGTTACAGATTTAATCATTGCAAGAAGATTTTAATTTTTTTGATTAATTGAGAAAAACATGTTTGGTCATATCCCATAACAGAAGTGGTATTCAGTGAAAACCCACCGGAAAATTTCTAATTAATCTCTGTCGGTTTTAGATTTCGCTTTTGTTCACCTTGTTTGATATCAATCTATGTATAAATTTAGGACTTGATTTTACTTGTTTATTTTAAAGGCCAGGGTTGAGCATAAAACCCCCAAAATGGCCCCAGAGTAATTTTTCTAATCATTTTATGCATTATGCTGTTCAGAGAGGTTTAATCACAAATTTCTAAATAATAAAGCATTTTAAACCATAAAATTTGGCATGTAAATACATTAAACATTACTCTGTACAGATATATCAAAATAATTATATAATATATTTATTTTCATACTTTCTAGAACAAAACGTTTATTCCTAACTGTCAAATTTTGAATTTGGTGCATCTATTAATAGCTGTACCTGCAAAAATAAGATCAGTGATTGGTCAGAGTGCTGAAACCTTTATCTTGAAGCAGACGAAAATACTAACTGGCTACAGTGCATACGTAGTGACGGTGGACTCTATGGAACGCTGGGGTTTAACAGCCTTCGATCGTTAGTGAAAGGGCAGAAAAACAGAAAAAATCTCTATTTCAAGGTCTTTGAGACAAACTGATGTGTTTATGTGACATTTTTTACACACTTCCATTTTCTTGATTGGTTTGAATTCCCTTGAGAGAAGCTTCTGTAGAAAAGTGAATGCTGTAAATTGACTAATTGTATTATAACTGCCATAGGAATGAGCAGAACATTCTCTATTGACTCTGATGTTTCATGCCTAATTTTCCCTTTATAAAACTGTTTCCATGGAGACTCTGTTTTACAGGTGCACCTTGTAATAAAATGTAATTTTGTTAGTTTATCTTCTGCGCGTGTCAGTAATTTTAACATTTAAAAGAGAAAGACGATATTGTTCTGTGTTTACTTAGTGCATGCAATAGCAATATGTCGCAATTTGTGTTGCAATCGAGAAACTATATAGTTTGGTCCATCTCTGCTTTTGTGCATATTTAGAAATTGGTGCATAGTAAAATTAATATACTGACAGTGATAATCATTTTAGACAGTGATAATCATTTTATCACGCAGCTACTGCTGGAATTGGATAATATACCCAATGATAGATAATAGCACAGATCGATATTGACGTCACACAATAAGATCGTAAAATTTCAGGAAAATTTTGTGCCATTGAACAATAGAAGCACAATCAAATTCAATAGATTCCCAATCTGTTTTTGGACAAAATCATACATATTTGTAGGAATTGAATCTATTTTTAGCAATTTTAAGCAATCTTGATCCAAGCTATTAGCAAATTGCATTAATGGAACCCCAGTGATTGGTTATTATCCAAATTACATTGAAGGACCCCCCAATGAAAGGCAATGTCTATAATAATGTAACAATGACAGGGAAACATGGTGATATGTGCTGATTAACTCAAATAGACAGTGTTTACTCTAGTCTATGATAGAAGCGGAGGTGTTGACATGTGGTGTGAGGGAAGGAATGTATGGGATATGATTCTGCATTGATCATACTCATTACCGTGTTTGAGCAAAATCATTGCTGTGACTCTTGCAGTATGATGATGCATTAATTTTCTAACTATCATTGGCGACCTTTCGTGTATGGTCATTTAGCTAAAATGTGGTTTTGTGATTTTGCATTAGTGATAATGGTACTGGTCTGCAGCTCTTATGCCTGTCTCAATACGTGGTCCGAGTCTCAATACGTGGTCCAAGTATTATCTTCCATATCCCCATATTTTCATAACCCAGCCAACCCCGTTTTCGCTTCTTGGAGAAGGGGTTGGATGGGGTAAAAAAATAAAACCTTAATTTAGGCTTAAAATTGTTTGCGTAATGTTAAATTAAAACATTTAATAGGTGATTTTAAACACGTTATCAATAAACATGTTTTATTGTTGCAAAATCTGTTATAAAACTCTGCTAATATAAGCTTTCCCATCGCTTAATGGAATTGAGGCGGAACCATGTAATGTTTAGATATGGTCAACAGTAGTTAATGGCAATCTCTTGCTGGAGTAGTTACTGCCCTCTCTTGAAATGGTCGGCACTCTCTTGATATGGTGGTCTGCAAAAATTAAAGGTTTTCTCTTTTAATAAAATTATGTATTGTAATTACTTCCAATGTTGTGAGTGTGAGGTTTTCCGGTAGAGTGACATCCATGATTATATTGGAGATAGGGATAGCTTCCCACCAATGTGAAAAGCTTACTGAGGTAGAAAGCGTGAAATGGGTGTAGAATTGGTCCTTTATCAACTGGAAAACTTTCTCAGCTTGTATCAATAAATACTCCTTCTGTAATGTAAGCATGGACATGTTCCAAGTTTGATTCGCTCAACTGGTCTCACCAGTGGATTTGTTGGAATTGATCAGAAATAAATTGTTAAAAACAAGAAGTCTGTTGGAAACTATATCTGCAGTGTCTGTATCATTCATCTACAATGTCACTTTTTTTTTGAACGGCACTTCATTTTTTACTGGGTATTCATCTGCAACTAGGAAAGTGTGAAAAAAATTGCATTTAATTTTGTAAAATCTTCAAGGTTGAATTTTCAACTTCACTATATATGCAATAGAAAGTAAAAAATATGTATTATATTGCATGGACTCAAACCACAGCATCTGTTACACTGTTCATCATATACTAAAGGTTTGTGTAGAGCCAAAGTTATAGTCCAACCATCTGTTTAGTGCTCAGTGCTGGTGTAAACTAAGTAGTTTGTTATGTGTTTGTTTGTGTGTATGGATCTCTGCATTAATTGCAACATGACTGGTGAGTCTGGACTTTTACCCACAATCAGTCTGATTGGGAATTGAACTCTTGACCGCTGGATCACAAAGCCAGCATATTAACTATATACCTATGGAACAAACCCAAAACAGGACAGGAAAAAAATGTATTAAAACTTGAACAATTTTGTCTGTTGGAACAAACCCAAAACAGGACAGAAAAAAAATGCATTAAAACTTGAACATTTTGCCTGTTGGAACAATCTCAAAACAGGACAGAAAAACTTAGAACAATTTTGGCTGTTCATGTTTAATGATTCATTCAATACAATGACTGAGGTAATAACACATCCTACCATTGTATTCATACCTTCAACTGTAGACTGGCTGTCGTCCCAGTGGTTATAAATTTTTTTCATATATTGCAATCAGAATCAAAATAAAATCTTAAAATCCGAAACATTTCTGAACCACTGAAGCCAATAATTCGAAGGGGACTTAATGCAGACTATTTTATTTGATGATAGCTCAGTTGTTTCAGATATCAGATAGTATAAACATTAACAAACATAAGGACTTAGCCAGTCTACTTCACATCTGCTTTCCTGTCATTTCCTAATTCCTCTTCTTGAGCCTTCAAAAAATACAACACCTTTGATTAATGGAGGTCTCAAAGCCTTACTGTTCTTCAATGAGTTTTCATGTCTTGTTACATGACAGGAAGTAGAGAGCCCTAATCATGTCCCTGGGGTGAGGATACCAGATTGTACTGATAGCAAGGATATCAAACTGATTCAAAAGATTACCAAGATCACATCAAAGAAAAGTCAGAGGCTCAAATTGAAATTAAAATTTGACCAAACAAAATATACTGAGGGAAAAAAGTTTAGCAAGTTTTTTAGATGAAATAACACTGTATACAAGATATACTGACATTTTGGGACTCATGTTCACCTACGTTCATTTATTCGTTACGTCATTAACATGTTCAGCTGTTATTGATGTGTGTTTAATAAAATGTTGTGTCTATGGCATTAGTTTCTTGATTTCACAACCAAAAATATATTATTTCCAATGTGCTTCAAAAACTTGGGAAACTTTTTTGTTGATCAAGAAGTGGTTACCACAATCAACACTGGCATATCATACCTGATTACTTCTAGCAGACAAGTATGTCTGAGAAAGAAATGGAGAATTGTGCTATTGCATGGAATAGGGAGATTTTGTTATACAACTAATTTTTACATAATTACCTTGGAAAAAATACCAAATCTATGTAAATTTCACTTTTAGGCCTTCTTAAAGCATAATATTTTGCATCATATAAAACTTCTTTTGTTGGCTGTTTTATTTAGGCGACATTCTTCTAAATAAAAAACAATAATAATGTTTATATTAGTTAATTGGTAGGGGAGTGGGAGTGGTATGTTATATATTGACAGTGGCAGTTTGGTATTGAACCTGCAATCTCATGCCATATGTAATTAAATACGCCCAAATGTTATTTGGAACAAGAAGTAATTTTCTTTGTCCAAATCTTAGCCCAAGCTTCACCTTCTCTAAGAGGGCTGGCGTGGCACAGTCAGTAGCATGGCGGATTTGTAACCGGAGGCCTCGGGTTCAATCCTCCGTGGTGCCACTGAGTTTCGTTGGTGTGTTCTTGGATGGGGATGTAAACCGGGCGGTCCTATGTATCGGTCTATCCTCCGAGCACGTTAAAGAACCATAGGAATCTATTCGATAATAAGAGAAGGGCACGGTTCCCGGATTCCTATGTATCCTTCCAGTCTCTCTGGGGTGGCTCTAAATAACCTATACTGTGTTGATGAGCCGTTAAACATTTAGTTCAATTCAATTCACCTTCTCTAAAAAACAAATGCACTTTATTTTGCATTTCAACTTATAACTCTTGGCACATAAAGAAATCAATTAACAGTACCCCTGCTATAAACATGACCTAGCTACCAAATCTTCCATAAACTGGTCAACTTCTGAATTACCCAAATAAAGTGTTTCCAGTCAATAGAGTTTAATGTCCAGCTTTGCATACTTTGTGTATTGTGTTTCAGTGGAAGTTTGTGGTTTTATGGTTTACATGGTCATTTGTCCTGAACAAGTGAGAGGTCCATTCAAACTGACCAGTTTCTACATGATGTATGGGTAGACACTGGACCATAAATTGACAGTAGCTTGTCAGTTCACACCCATGGTCAGATGTTCATATTGAAATCTGGGCAGGAATTTGTGGTCAAACTGGACAGTAATTTGAGGTTTTCACCTGCAGAGTGGTCATCATTCAATCAGTGATTTAGTTTGGCAAAGTCACTGGGGATAAGGAGTGTTATGCTGTTGTTTATTGATGGGAGATTTTAATGTCAATGCAGGTAAACATAATTTTATATGTCGACTTGGATGAAATGGAGGTCAGTGAACATTCAGGTGGAAGTAGGGAGATTGTTTACTTTGGGTTTGGATGCAGATGTTGTTTGGAGAAAGGATGAACAGGAATATATTTTAACTGTGTAATTAGATGGCATATAATATGTGACAAGTTATCTACCACACATTGAATACCAAACAAATTGTCTTCTGAATTATAATGGCTGGTAACAACAATAAACGTCTAAACAGAAAACAGGATTATTAATTGTAATTATGAATTTACATGAATACCTAACGTCAAGTAATACCTAAGTAAAATATAATAACAGAAATTGTATTATTGTGTAGCATTAGCAGGATTATTCTAACAAACATTTGCCTTTTCTACAATATTTACTTAGGAAAGCATACCAATTTTTGTTAATCCTGACAAATCAACTAAACCTTTTACCAAATCCGTGAACAACAATGCAATTATGTAATGTTTTGTATCATAATATTGCTTAATCCTCCAATTAATATGAGTGTGACTGACAGCTCGACCATCAATACAACGTGGTGACAGGTTGCCTATCTCTACAATAACACTTAAAGGCAATGTTACCAACTCTGATCTATATCTTCACTGGTCAGTAATACCATTTCAATAGATCTATATCTCTATTGACAATACTCTAGTTATGTCCCTACTGGTCAATAAACACTAATTTCAAAAGATCGCTATATCTTCTGGCCAGTATATACTATTTCAATAATAGGTACTTCATGAAGTTGTCATAAACATATAATATGTGGTTCAGAAAGGTCACGCTGTGATATATATTTTTAATCGGATAAATAAAAGTGTATTTTGTGATAAAGAGTGTACCGTATTTACCGTATAAGTTCTGACACTGTTAAGATTGGGACAACCTTCAATTTTAGGAAAATCATTATTTTTAGTTTGGGACATATCGAAAATTTCATAATTTTTTTTAAATTTTCAGATAATTTTAATTGGGACAAAATGAATGTAAAAAAAAAATGCATACGGTAAGTTGGTGAACTAAATAGTTCTTAAAGCACTGGTAGTCATAGTTTGGAGGAAGTTTTTATAATATTGTTATAATTAGCCATAAAGTGAAAATAGTTGATGAATTTGCTAGTTGCTGAATATACATTATGGCATACTTGTTTTACTGTTAATTGCATCATCAACTTACAGTAATAATTATGTAGATTCATACTTTAAGATTAATTCTTTAGAGGAACTTGTATTTTCATTATTATAATTCTAAGCCTTGGTGTATGATATTTAATGTTATAGTGTGGCTGAATTTTTGTTTTAGACTATTTGATTTCGGAAAGGTCATTACATTGATTTTCTGAAAAATATGAATATTTATGAGTTTAGTATAAAGCCTGATGACAAATTGGGAGAATTTATTATAAAGCTGTTGAAAGCATTGTGGCATTATCTGTGAGCCAATCATATGTCTTGTTGAGTGTAATCCAATCATTGTTATTGATCACTGGACGAGGGACGTGGCTGGACACCGACATATTTTCTGATTACATAGTACCGATTTACAATCAGTGGTATTGTTTTGCCAGGAATAAATCTTCAAGATGAACTAAACTTCAGTTTCTGAGAAACATTTTACTTTTGAAGCGATAAATGGAAATGTCGTTTGCTGATTGTTTTCTTTGGGATGATCTAATTGAAGTATCTGGAACCATTTTTTACTCCTTGATGGGATAAATAAAAAGATCGATCATTTTTGCCATGTGTCAGTAAACTATATGAGTTGTTATATACTGTTTTCTATCAAAATATATTCCCAGTGAGCTTCATGAAATGGATATGATTCTATGCAAATGGTGTATGGAACATAATGGTCTGCTGATTGATTTATAACTGGGATATCAGTTTCTGTATATATATATATATATATCCATGCACGAATCTACTTTGTCTGTGTGAGTTGACATGTTTCTTAAGCTTTCTACTGCATCATAATCTACAAAACAAAAATCATAAGAAGTTGACCTATTGGTATTACTTATCCCAATTTGGTCAATAGTCATATCAGAGTGATCTCCCATTGTAGTGTCAGTACAGCTTGGTTTAAATGTTTTATTTTGAATTATTAACAGTATATTAAGTAAAGGATTGGAACTAAAGAAAAGGTATAAAGTTCCTCTCCTTGGAAAACATGTTTACAGTTCAAGTATGTATTAATCGCTACGGAACATACATAGATATGAACCAACTGGTAGAATTATTATAATTATTCAGTGTCACATTGGTTTTCAGTTAATATTTGCTTAAACAACTTAAAAAAAAGAAGTAAAAACAAATACAAAAACAAATATATATATAATAAAAAAAAATAATAAAAAAAAGGAAAGTAAAGGGGACTGCATATAGTTTTGTTGGACAACAGGATAATAAGGGTGGCACTGGGGATCAGAAGGCAGAGTACTCCATGAGACACAGCAACACTGATGGGCAACCAAAGACGTCAGTCATATTTACATACTCTGCCAGATTAGAAGCATTTGCTTTTTATTATATACTTTTGAAAAACCTTAAGGGGCGTCCGTGGCCGAGTGGTTAGAGTCTCTGACTTGCAATCACTTGCCCCTCACCGCTGTAGGTTCGATCCCGCAGGGGCCTAGGAATCTTTATGTGAGGAAGCTATCCAGCTGGCTTGCGGAACGTCGATGGTTCTACCCAGGTGCACGCCTGTGCACGAAAATTGCCCGGAGGGGCACCTGGGGTCTTCCTCCACCAGTTGAAGCTGAAAAGTCGCCATATGACCTTAGCTATTGGTGCGACTATAAAATCCAATTCAATTCAATTCAATTGAACAACCTCAGATTTTATTGCTGTGCGCTCTTGGAACTGCACAAGCATGTGTTTTGCCTGTGTTTTGTCTGTGCTATCAATTATGTTGTTATTCTGCTGGTGTTTGTTTTGCAGATAGATATGATTTGTAGCAACAGCAGAACAAACAATCACAGTAATATACTGTCTTGTATTGTCATACATGTCATTCTTTAACACAAATAATAACACCGTTTTCTGAATGGATATACCATTCCAGCCTTGGCAATTTCGTGGGAGATTTCGTGGGAGATGCCACAGTTTCTGGTCAGATGCCACAGGACCATGCCAGTCTGTTTATCAGTTCATTTAGGAAGTTGTTGGCAGGACCTGAATCAATAAGTTGGGGGAGTAATAATGACCATCTGGATATTAATGGGTTTTGCAGGATATTGGTCATGTGTAATGACAGTACGATAATGGCAGGAATGGGTATATATGAATGTTGGTCTTGGACATGGGCAGTGAATAAAGTTTTTATAAAACTTTTAAATTAAGAATTGTTTTTTTTTACGGCCCACCAACACAAAAGGGTTATTAAGAATGAATATTCCAGGCTCACTTTTAAATTGAAGTCATAGTCAAATGTATGTATTAAATCAAAATGATACACATAACAGGCACAATTTCTTGTGGATTAACCTTTGAAGTTTGTTGTTATCCTGATAAACATAGAGATTGGTGCTGATAACCGTTATACAAGTAGTGTTGGGAATTGTTTGTTAAAGCCTGATCGATCATATGTCTTTGGTACTAACTGATCATGGACCATTGATTGATTATACCAACATCATGTTCACATTATGTGGTTCCGCCTTAATTCCAATGGGAAAGCTTACATAAGCAGCATTTTATAACGGGTATTTCAACAATAACATGTTTTAAAAAAAAAATACTGAAGAAATGTGATTTATTTATTGAAAGTTAATACTCAGACCATGTAATGCATAAAAATAATGTAACTATGTATAAATAAAGATTAAGTATAAGCATACTTTCACAACTCATAGGATAACAGATAACATTACACTGTACAATTATACCAGTAGATCAGGACCCGGTACCAGCATCAAACATTACACTGTACAATTATACCAGTAGATCAGGACCCGGTAGCAGCATCAAATTCTTTAAATTTACTACTGTACATGTGAAGTTTTTACTAACTCGAATTTCATATATCTAGCCTAAAGTGGTCTTTATTATAATCAGACTTGATATTGAATCGGACGATTTTGCCCAATTTGGTTACTGTTTTTACATTGCCACAAATAAAGAAGTACAAATAGTAACAACAGGGAATCAGTTCAATGCTCATTGTAACCACTGAAACCCAGCATAACTTGATATACAATATTGCTGGTTTCCAGTATGATTGCAAAGGAGGTATATGAAAACCTGTTTTTCCTTGATATTGAGTCAGACATAGTTTCCGACTTTATACGATTACAACGCTTTTTTACAAAGTCAGTTGTCCTCAGATTGTTCCTCAGAACCATGACAAAGGTGCAGACACAGAACACTTTCAACTACTGATGCCATAAAACACTCATAGAATTGATCTCCACAAAACCAGTTAGATCAACAATTATTTGATATGGATGCTGTTTATTTTATTTCACCATTCAGTAACTCTTTCATGTTTTCTTTGCAGTTTTTACTGCTTTAGGCTTCAATCTCAGGAGGAGGTCTGAAGAGGCATGGTGATAATGACACAAATTCCCACAATTAATTGGTTTTATCAAATTTTCATTTCAGGTTCAGGCAGAAGATATTATAGCATTCTTCAGATATCAGTAGAGATGGAATTTGGAAGAGAATAAATTTGGTAAGTCATTAGTGAGCTTACTATCATTATCTTGTAGACAAAAATATGTAAACAATGGTGGGGTAATCTCTATATAAACCCTCATTAATAAATTAGAACGAAATAAGTAAACATGAATGTGATCATCACTTCCGTGTGCAAAGGGAAGTCTGTTTTTTAGAAGTTTCAGTTTTGGAATGGTTAAAGTGCAGCATGGTTGCAGATGATTATCTGAGGGCTGTCTGCAATTTTAATAAAAAAAACATGATTTAAACTGAGATACCACCGGAGTATGATTGTTAAGTTTATGGGTCCCAGATGGGACCACTTCCATAGAATGTTGTTTTTATTCCTTAAACTTACAAGGGAGTTAATCTTTCAACAGCATGAGATCAGAACATATATGTAATTTTAGGTTGATGTTAATGCACGCCTGTATTTACGTTTGTTTAATCCAATTTATTTTCATTTTAAGCTATGCAACTGAAAATGTTTGCTTTATAATAAATATCTGAAATTGTTTTCCACAATAGTACATAAGAAATGTTACCATTTACTAAATAAAAGTAAACTGCCACTCTAAATGCCTGGTTTACACTACATACACCTCTCATTCTCCTCTGCACCAATTGTACTTTCCCTCCAATTTGTCACAATCTCTCCCAGAGGCAATTTACATTGACCTCTGTCAACGTCTAAGAAAGTAGACTGCGATCACATGTGATTTGTCACATGACCATTGCTAAAATATCAAAATGGCCAACAGAACTTCAACACCGTGACACCACCAACTATCGGCTGCTGATTGACACGTAAACTGTCAAAAGAAGCACAACTTATTTTCTTCATTTTGATATATATTTTAAGTTAGTAATTTAATTTAAGGTAGGTTATTAAGAGCTATGGGATACTGGAAAGTGCTGGTAAGCAAAATACTGTACTGTAACCCAATGGGAACGATTTGGTGGTGCGTATTTTGATGTTTTGACGGCGGAGTGATATGCCAAATTCTACCGCAATATAATTCTGAGCATAATTTACTGTATATTTAAAACATTCCAGCTGAAAATTTTATTTTTCTTTTGTAATTTAAGCATTTCATATAAAGTTAATTCAGAAAAATATAGGTGCAATCAAGAAATTTTGTATTTCCATCGTTTTTCATCGTTTGCCAAGATTCTTGGTATTTGGTGAGACGTTGACAGAGATGTATGTGTATGCAAGCAACGACAACTCTGGGTAGAGATTGCCAAAGTCACTGAGTTTATAACAGGTGAATAATTCTCAAACCTCTATTCTCATTATCATCTTTATATTTTATGGCAGCACTGATTCTCTACTTATAGACAATCCTGATTATTTATCATTATCGCCAGTTCAAACTAATTGTCAGCACAGATGATTCTTTTAACTCACAGTTTCAACAAGGGATTTAGTCATTACGTTGTCCCGCCTTAATTCCATTAAGCGATGGGAAAGCTTATATTAGCAGGATTTTATAACGGATATTTCGTCAGTAAAACACATTTAGAAACATTATTTACTGAAAGAATGCGATAACATGCTTAAAATTACCTATTAAATGTTTTAATCTTACAATATGCAAACTTTTAAAGCCGATATTAAGGTTTTATTTCATACCACCGGCAATCCCGTTTACGCTTCTTAGAGAAGGGGTTGGATGGGGTATGAAAGTTAATACTCCGACCACATAATGAGAACCTTGAAAGTGCTTTACTGTTAAATTCTAAGTTTAGTTATTGTGGCCATCTTGACCTACATTTCCATTTAATGGGGACTAATTACTGAAGTGAAATTCCACTTGGTAGCAAGCAGTCACTGGAATTTGGCTACATGTCTCCAATAATGTTATCTCATTTTACTGCAGTCTTGAATGGTCTGTTGACCACAAATGTATCATTCAGACAGGACAAAATCTGTCTTATTACATATTATAGGTCCTTCACATCTTGCCTTTCATGTCACATTGAGTTCATTTCAGCATCCAGTGTGACTGGAGGACATCAGTGCTATGAAGTTGTCTGGGTTTTGGAGTAGGGCAATTAGAAATGAATTGAATTGAATTGGATTTTATAGTCGCACCAACAGCTAAGGTCATAAGGCAACTTTCCAGCTTCCATTGGTGGAGGAAGACCCCAGGTGCCCCTCCGGGCAATTTTCGTGCACGGGCGGGCACCTAGGTAGAACCACCGACGTTCCGCAAGCCAGCTGGATAGCTTCCTCACAAGATTAGGAATGAGAAATGTTTGGTATAATACTGAAAGCAATGGGAGCGATGGTTACATGATAGTCTTGGTTACATGATGGTGCATGATAGTCCTTATGGGTGGTACGCCAGAGTTCTGATAAATTATTTGACAGTTTTATATATTCATGCTGCCAAAATGACAATTTTACTCATAAAAGCACCATATATCTGGATAGTGATCCCAGTAGCTCTGTTAGAGAATGTTGTAGTTTAATGTTCATATGGATTTAGCAGAGTGGGTCTAGTGCATAAAATATGCGTCTACTAAAGGCAAGACAATTTTTTGATATGTGCCATCCTCCCACTCTAGGGTGCATCTTTAAACGTCCGTATTTCAAAAAAGCACCCGAAGACGTCAAATCAATGAGACTAAGTGGGGTCGAGTCTTAATATTTGGAGGTAAAAAGCACTGAAAAGGAATGCAACTTTGTTTAGTTCATAAATTGTGCATGGCTTGTAATTTACTTCATGATGAAATTTATTGTATTACACATGTTGGAAATAACTTTCTATAATACATATAATTTGTTCAATTAGTGTATGTAATGTATTAATCTAGTTGCCATTAACTTTAACTGCACTGCTGCTAGACAAGAATAGAGGCAAAAAAGTGATAAAAAACTTATCTGTTCATTGGTTAACAGGGTGAGAGATACTTGTGTTTTCTGAGGCTAGTATTGTACTGGAATGTTCTTGTCTGGGCCGTATCTTACAGCACCCACAGGTGCAGCCTAATTTACCATACAATTACTCCTTGTTCCTGGGTATGAATTTGATAAAAACTTAAAAACTCTTATTTATTCAATTAATCCTGATGGGACGTCATGCTAGTAACTATATATAGCTGCTTTGAAGTGGAGCAAATAGTCGGTGAACCAAATAATGTTAACATGAATTCTACAAGAATTCCAGCAGAGTGAGATATAAATTATACAGGACCCTGCACCTTTAGATGTACAGGGACCCTGCCCCTTTATATGTACAGGGACCCTTCACCTTTATATGTACAGGGACCCTGCACCTTTAGATGTACAGGGACCCTGCCCCTTTATATGTACAGGGACCCTGCACCTTTAGATGTACAGGGACCCTGCCCCTTTATATATACAGGGACCCTGCACCTTTATATGTACAGGGACCCTGCACCTTTAGATGTACAGGGACCCTGCCCCTTTATATGTACAGGGACCCTGCACCTTTAGATGTACAGGGACCCTGCACCTTTATATGTACAGGGACCTGCACCTTTATATGTACAGGGACCCTGCACCTTTATATGTACAGGGACCCTGCATCTTTATGTGTACAGGGACCCTGCACCTTTAGATGTACAGGGACCCTGCACCTTTAATAAGCTTTAATGAAAATACATAAAATTAGCCCTTAACCCACTAAGCATGACTATAATAGCCTTTGCGTCCATTGTAAACCCAGATTAGCCTGTGAATAACTTGCAGGTAGATCAGGGTTTACAATGTCTGGCTGCTGATCAGTCATTTTCCCCAAAACACCCCTTTGTCACATAAATGGAATGGTCTTAATTCAAAGAAAGAATGGTCCATTATATATATGTAGGGGGTTAAGGGTTAGGACTAAGGCTACATAGGGGAATTATTTTATGTATCGCTTTGGTCATGTTTTGTAAGCCAGTTAATATGTCTGTCCCATCCTGGATATGGTCTCCCAGAACTATTGCATGGATTGAATAGGTCATCCCTGAGTTGTGCATTTTTGTGAACACTGGAGCATATATGGCCATGTTATGTGGTAGGAGCGGTTCAACTACTCTGTTTTTGCAAGTCCCATTGTGCTCAAATCGATCAAGTAAAAATATTTTAAGAAACCACAGGAGCATGTGGGTGCATGAACTAGCGTTAAATCATTTATTCATAGTTTTCTTACTACCGGTTAACCGATTTCATGATTTCCATCAAGGTCTATGGGTGCTATTTAATCACGTGAGATTCCTTAATGTTGGAGGTCTAAGGAAGTCTACCACAGTCATAAACCATCATAATCTGGGACATCAAAGGGTAATGTTAAGTTGCAACCACAAATTCTGTTATCGTTGCAATGCAGAGAAGAAATAAGGAGAAAGAAAAAATAATTTCATTTTGATTTCACGACATACGACATACATCAACCCATTCATTTTAGAATCAGTTGCTTCTCGTTGCAATGCTGGCAATGCCAGATCTGTGATAGTGTTTGCTTACATCACTCCATTCATTCTTAAATTTTCATTGGATATTTCTTAAATGTGGGAGATCAGGGCGATTCCACCATTCTGAGAAATATGGAAACGTGTGGGCGGGACATGTTGTTTGTTGAGTTTCTGAGTAAACACATACCAAATGATTAATACGTTAAACATCTGTATGAATGAATTTCGAATAAGTCCAGTTTGTTTCCTTTTTTAAGTTCACCTGAGCGAAGTCAAGGTGAACTATCCGCCGTTTGTCCGTCGAACGGACGACGCTATTTATTTTTATTTAAAAAAATGTCTCCAAAACTACTGCACCGATTTTAACCAAATTTTATATGGATGGGTTATGGTAAAATCCTTCAAATTTTGTATAGATTAGGTCAACTATATAAGATGGCCACCATTGCCTTGTTATCCCACCTACATCTGTCTGTTACTTTATTATGTAATTTAAGTTGTTTTGTTCATTATTTCTCAAAACTAACAGGATCCCGTTAGTTTTAGAAAAACTATAAATTAGTCCAATAGCATATATATAATTTCAGCTTTATTAAAAGGCAAGTAAGGACACTTCAGTAGACTTCTGATGCCTGAACATAATTATGTAAAACAGACCTCAAGGCTGCGGTGTTAATTTAATCTATAAACAGGTGCAATAATTTATAAATTTCCAAATTAAAATTAATCATACATAAACAAGTGCAAAATGTTTTTGACATAGCTTTGGAACCATTAATATTAATCCTAAATGTAGGCATTACTGTGGTTCAGAGGTAAACAAATTAATTTAGGTTATCTTAATTAAAGATTGGGGATATTTTTCTTAATTAAATCAGTAATTCTTATGGCAGTAATGGTAGCATTTTATATCCTGTATCATTTTTTTGTCGACTGGTTTATGTCTATATTAAACATCTAAAACATAGACTCCCAGACTGTAAATAAACAATATACCTGTGCCAGTCCAATGTTAAACTGTAGCTGCTATTTGAGAGAGCCATGAAAACACATGTATACAAAACTCAGACTGGTGGTGGGTTGCTGCTGCAAATTGGCGGCAAATCTTTAAGTGCTTAAAATAATCATCACAAGTTAAAAGCAGACCTAACCTTGCATCTTTGTACAAATGTTTAAACATATTATGTTTCGGTACATCTGGGTGAATGTGTTTATAGAAGATTTTTGAAAATTTGCATCAGGTTATTTTTGGATAAACAGTTTTAAGTTTACAGAATACTATACATGTATTTAAGAAAACGTTGCATCAGGTTGCCTTCCCAGTAATTGTGTTTCATTCCCATTTAGAAAACTTGTTCTTTTTTGACTGGTACTTGGTACTGTTTTTCATAATCACACTTGCACTTCACTGCCTCTGAGTGGAGTAAATTTATAGACACAGCCACAGTCTATACTGTTGCTGCTTCCTTCTGCCATTCCCTATGACTGGGACGGTGTGTGAGCTGTAGCAATAGCTGATAACCGCACTTATGTGACATTCTGTTAGCTGTGGGATTGTTCTTGGCCTCCAAATATAACTTGTAGGACATTTTCTTGGAAAATATAACAGGAACTTTTATCTTGTGGCTGGCATTCATTATTCATATTTGTGATAAGGTATGTAACAATTTAATTACTTGTCAACTGTCCTATTTTAGTTTATCAGGACTATGTTAAATATATAACCACCAGATGACAGTTTTGAGGTGTCCTCGACTGATGTATGTGGGTCAATTTGAGTCTCAAAAATGTGTTTCCAAGAATTATCGAATTATCTAATAAAATTTAATAAGTATAAGACATATCGTTTTATGATATATCTTTTAAAGCTGGATTGTGCGGAAAAATCCAGGCTTATGGCTTGGTGATTTCTGTCGGTCTGTGCGTCGGTGAATTTTAACATTTTGGTTAAATTTTTTCTTCATTTCTCAAAAAGAAATTGTCCGAAAGTTTTGAAACATAGGATACATATTCATTAAAACGTAACAATATGTTGACTGAAGGCATTGACACTTGGCACATATGTTTATCATCATTACACAGCCATATCTGACAAGCATCATGAACTCTGTCGTTCATTTTATCAGAATTATTCCCCTTTTCTGCTTTAGGTTTTTGGTTAAAATAATATGTGACACCAATATCTCTGTCACACATTTTATCAAAATTATCCCTCTTTTCAACTTAGATTTTTTGGTTAAAATGTTTGACAGAAAACTTTGAAACTTGGTTTACATGTTCATCATCTGTGTTACAAGTACCATAACTCTTGTCATGCCTTTGACCAAAATATCTCTTTTTATACGCCCGCCGTCCGTTAAGTTTTGCGATGTCTGCTCTGTAACTTAAACAAATATTATCCAATCATTATGAAACTTGGAAATAATGTTTATGAGCAATTAATATCTCGGTCAAGTTTGAAAAACTAGCCCAATCGCCCTGGTAACAACGGAGTTATGGCCCTTTAATTATTGGAAATTGACAATTTGAACAATGTCCGCTCTCTAACTCGAACAAATATTATCCAATCATTATGAACCTTGGAAATAATGTTTATGGGCATAATATCTCGGTCAAGTTAAAAAATCAGCCCAATCTCCGCAGTAACAACAGAGTTATGGCCCTTTAATTATTTAAAATTGACAATTTTGTGATGTCCGCTCCTAACTCGAAACAAATTTTATCCAGTCCATATGAAACTTGAAAATAATGTTTATGGGCATAATATCTCGGTCAAGTTCGAAAACCAGTAAAATCGCCCCGGTAAGAACGGAGTTATGGCTTTTTAGTTTTTGAAAATTAACAATTTTAACAATGTCCGATCAATAACTTGAATATTTGTTTTTCAATCTTGATGAAACTCGGTCGAGTTCGAAAACAAGACCAATTGCCCTGGTAACAACGGAGTTCATATTATGTCGTGGCATTGTCCGTCCATCCGTCTGTTATCACAGTTACAAATGATCCACTTTTGCCAGGCGTATTTTGTGTCTGACGGACTCTCTTGTTCATCTTAGATTTTTGCAATAAAAGTCAGAAACCTGGCTTAATTTAGCACCACTGTTGGTATATCTTGTTTCTTAATGAAGTTGTTCTCCTATTTAATCAAATTCTTTAAGTGCATAATTCAGAAATAGTCGGTAAAGGTCTGCAGCATGATTCATCATTTCACTGAAATTTGGTTAAATGGTTATCTACAATATTGTATTTTCTGAAGTTTATGATAAGCACCATAGCACTCAACACTTGATTTTATGATGCCCCATTGCACTCCAAATTTGATTTTTTGATAAAATAGCACGCTACACTTCATTTTATGATGTCCCATAACAATCTACACTTGATTTTATGATAATCACCAAAGTAGTTTACACTTCATTTATAATAAATCCCGTAGCATTCTACACTTGATTTTAGGATAAACCCAAAAGAACTTCACAAGATTTTATGATTCCGCATTTGAATCTACACTTCATAATTTCTATCACTTCATTTATGATAAACCCTATAGCACTCTACACTTTAAAGTCTTTATTATATGATAAACCCCATAGCAGTCTACATACTACACTTGATCTTATGATAAACCCCATAGCAGTCTACATACTACACTTGATCTTATGATAAACCCCATAGCAGTCTACATACTACACTTGATCTTATGATAAACCCCATAGCAGTCTACATACTACACTTGATCTTATGATAAACCCCATAGCAGTCTACATACTACACTTGATCTTATGATAAACCCCATAGCAGTCTACATACTACACTTGATCTTATGATAAACCCCATAGCACTCTACATACTACACTTGATCTTATGATAAACCCTTTAGCACTCTACATGATTGTATGATAAACCCCATTGCACCCTACACTTGATTTTGTTGATAAACCCCTTAGCACTCTAAACTTGACTTTTTCCCCAGGCAAAATGTGCTTGCTTCTTAAAATAAGCACTTTTGGCCCATTTCCCATCAAATCTAGGACTGCCTTATGCTGTTTGTATTCATTTTTCTGGCCAAAATATTTGTGATTTGAAAAAAATGACAAACGAGACAAATTGTTGGATGCAAGTCAAGTTCCTGTTTATAAACAACACAACTTGTCACAGTATGTTTTATAAAGATCACTGTGAGTGATTGGATGTAGAATATTGGCACTTGCACTATTAGCAGCTATTTCTCTCTCTTCTTAAAAACAATTGCACCGTCAGATTGTATTTTTGATTGCATCCAAGAGGGGAGGGAAAGTTGGAAACAACATTGGAGGAACGTTGCCAACTTTCAGCTCATCTTTTGCTTTCTTCAAAATGTCAAGGACTAAGAGTACTTTACTTTCCTGAACATTTTCCTGAAAATAAGTGCGGATAAAATATGGAGGAGTTAAGCATTATGTAGGTGTTGCGCACGCATATAGGGAATGTTGCTATGTGCTGCATCAGATCAAAATAATAAACGAAACAAAATGGATCAGGGATGGGGGATTATTAAAGTTATGAAATTTCGAAAATGGTTTGTTTGTTTGTATGGTGTTTTACATCATTTGCAACATTTTCAACACAATGACCTAAAACACCATACATTTTTAACAAACAGACCATTTTGGAACTTCCATTACTTTAATGGAGCAGGGGGAAGAAAACGTCAATATCATGGTCTATTGATGCCATAGACATCAATACCATGGACTATTGATGCCACAGACATCAATATCATGGTCTATTGACGCCATAGACATCAATATCATGGTCTATTGATGTGCGTGTATAAAACTTACTTTATCAAAGAACTGGCATAATATACTGTGCAAATGCCAAATTTCTTTTAAGTGTGGAATTTGTTTCTTGACGTTTTTCTCCTCCTCACAAGCTTACTGTAGTGTTTTATTACAGCCCAGAGTGTATTATCTGGAATGGTGTAATGGAAAAGTGTCAAAAAAGAGAAGTGTGAATTACAAGATGAAAGTGATTATCACATATGCTGTAATTATACATTTTTTTAGACATTTAAATGTCTGTTGATTTCAGGTGTCTCCACACATCCTGCTATAACAAAAGGTCACAGCTTTAACTGACCTCTTGAATGGGTCAGTGCCATTTATCAATCAATTTGTAAATGGACTGAATAAACTTAAGATGTAAATTTAATCAGATTGTGGATTTTGGGATGTTAAGAGCTATTTTTAGATGTCAGAATTAGAATATTTTTTTAGTGTTTATATAGCAAAAATATTGAGTTTCATCAGAAGAATTTAGTTAACAGTGAGTTAAAATGGAACTTGTAAGAAGAATTGTAAATTGTTTGCATATAAAATAGGTGGATTTATTAGGTGATTCAGATTGTTCGGTGATAACTTGATGTATTAGGTGGCTGTTAGGTGATAATGTGACGTATTAGGTGACTGTTCGGTGATAACTTGACATATTAGGTGACTTTTCGGTGATAACGTGACGTATTAGGTGACTGTTCGGTAATAGGTGACTGTTCGGTGATAACGCGAGGTATTAGGTGACTCTTTGGTGAAAACGTGACATTTTAGGTGACTGTTTGGTGATCACGTGACTTCGGAAGTACATGTTACTGTAGTAGTTTTTCTTTTTAGTGCTAGTGCATATTAAAGGGACACACGGCAATCTTGATTTTGCATAAATTTTGTTCAGTCATTAATATTTATTATCATAATAATATTCCGCAAATTGTTTTTGTACATTACTAACTGGTGATTACAGTGAATTACTAACTGGTGAAGTGAATTACTAACTGGCGATTACAGTGAATTACTAACTGGTGATTACAGTGAATTACCAACTGGTGATTACAGTGAATTACCAACTGGTGATTACAGTGAATTACTAACTGGTGATTACAGTGAATTACTTACTGGTGATTACAGTGAATTACTAACTGGTGATTACAGTGTAACAATACTATATTTAAACCTATGATAGAATAAGAAATTAAAACTCAAAATTGTATTTAATTATATTCAAGCAGGCTTAGTGAACATGATCATGATGATATTGGATTAATAAACTGAGACATTAATTATTGTAATGATTGATAAAAACTAAAAGATTGCCGCGTGTCCCCTTTAAATGTCCATTTCAACATTTAACAGTATTGTATTCCAATTGTCTTAACCCACTACATAATGTATAATGGACTGCTCTTTCTTTGAATTAAGATTCCATTTATATGACAAAGGGGTGTTATGGGTTACTCGCAGGCTGATCTGGGTTTACAATTGAGGCAAAGGCTATTATAGTTGTGCTTAGTGAGTTAAGGGTTAATAAAAGTGATAGTAAATGTCTGGATCTTTCCATTGAGATCTGGTTTGCTTCTCAATGAACATTTTCAATATTTGCTTATTTTAATTTTATATCCTGTGACTGTGACAGTAAAAATTCTAGAAAAAAAGCACAGTTTTGGAGTTCCTCTTACTCTCTCTTCCTACCCTCCCCCTCCCCCCTCCACCACCCACTCATCTATGCATCAGGAGTTATATCTGCATGTATCCATCTGGAGTTAGGCCTTAAAAAAATTGTTTGTTTCCACTAACCCGACTAACCCTTTTTTTAGTCGCTGACCCTACATTTTTATATATATATGAGCCGAAACACGCGAAAACGACCCTTCAGACTAAATTTTCACATTTTATGTTTTTTGATGTTTATGAAACACGGTGATTTTCTCTTTAAAAATCTCTTTATTTTATGTTGATATCTTAATTAAAAATGATTTTTATCTCAATTTGAAAATTAAAGATTGTACTCACCATTAATTTTGACGTTGACGTCGGCGTCTTGGACGACGTCGTTGATTAAATAACAACAAAAAACATAAACAATTACCATTTTCTATAGCATCAACTATTTATATTAAGAAACATATTCCCTATGATATAATAATTAGGTTAAACACAGGAAGTGACGAGACATTTGATTAGTAATTAACTGATTACCGCCCGACGTCATAAATTGTTTACGTTATGACGTTGTTGTCTAAATGTCCGAAGGGACGTTTTCGTGTGTTGCGGCTCATATAAAAAAAATTATCTGCATCTAGCCATTGGGAGTTATATCTGCATCTAGCCATCGGGGAGTTATATCTGCATCTATCCATCAGTATTCAGGCACCTTAAAAAGTGTTTTCTATATTTGTTTAACTACTAGTTCATTTTGTTTCAAAAGAATTAATATCCCATTGAGACGTGTTTGTCTTCATCAAAAGGAAATGATTATGAAACAAAAGAAATTAAGTGCCTTGGGTATTTTATAGTTATGGAGATAAATGCAGGTTATGCTCATAAAAATTGTATGCTTAAAAGTACAAGAAGTCAAATGCTTTGTCTCTATGTATTTTGCATATGTTTGATGTCATATTGCGACTATATGGAACTTCCTTGAAACATGTTTTAGTTATCCTCATTTCCCTCTAAGGTTGCCCGCTCTCTCAGAAATGTTTCTCTATACTATTGAACTAGTGCGTTTAATGATGTCAAATCAAATCAGATGGTTATCACCTGTTATTTGCATTAGTTAATCTACATAGGCACTTAGTGTTTTCTTTATAAAGCTTAATGATTTTATCATGTTGTGACAAGGAAGAGAGTAATTCCTTTGTAATCACATGGTATTTGTGATAATTAACTTGTAGATGTAATTAGTAGGCTTGTACAAGAAGTGTGGCCAATCATTGTGAAAGTAATTAAGATTGCAGATTCTGGGTCATTTCTTGTAAACAAGAGGCAATTTATTCTCCATCATGCTCTGTAACTTAGCTCTGTAACTTATACGCCAGGAATGCAATGGGTTGGTGCGTCACCAGGGGGATTCTGCTTGATCGATGTATCAAAGAATGTAAGAAGGTTGTAGGTATAATGCAACTTTCAGTAATATCCATATGTTTGATGGTATGGTGAGTTACTAGTAAGGAAAACTAATGAACAGCTTTTGAATCATACATCCCAGTGTCCCTTTTTGACCATGTCTGAGGCAAAATTCCCATGGCCAAAAAGTATGGGTTTTTTTTTCTTAATATACATTTTAAGTGTTATAATTTTATGTTATTCTCTATCAGCTAAAAATCAAAAAATAACTCATTTTAACCCATGATGGGCCTTTCAGCCTACATTTATTTACTCTATCAACTGAAAATCAACAAATAACTAACATTTCAATGATGGGTGGCCTTTCAGAAAACTGTCGCGAATATACCGTGGGCGACTGCATCCTGACAGAATTGCAAAACAAAAAAAACAAACTCTTTAGTTTCTCACTTCTCATCTGTATTACAGCCATGTTATGTTTGCATTTAGTTCTCATGGTTGTGAAAATGTCAGTGTTGTTAAAATCACAGTCAATCATGTAATGTCACATGGAAACAATGTAAGATTAAGGTGTGAACTTGTGCCAGCTATTCCCAAATAATTGATCACATATAGCTCATGTTTACACACTAATTTATATTAGCTTTGGGGTAAATAAGCTGTACCTATCTAAACATTCTTTGTCAATATTAATTACATCTGGCCACTTTCTTTCCATCTCTGCAAAAACTTGTCTTATGAACAGTGATTACTAAATAATATTGCAAGATGCACCCAGAAACAAGTGTTTGCACAAGGCCATGTCATATCTCCCCATTTGGTGGATGATCTTCCAATAAAAGGAGAAACCTGTTAAATAACTACCGCTTTATGTTTTCTTTTCGGTTCAACAAACATGCAACATAACAGTGAAAGTTACATGGGTCAACACAGGTAATCATGATCTTGTGCTAGATCAGTTTGATTAGGTACTGTATCGTTCCCAATCCGCCTAGTCCATAAAAGTAGAAATGGGGCTGTATTCTTGTATTTTATAACCAAGTAGGTCATTGGCAATAACATAAGGCCATACCCAATCTGATCTTGTCGTTCTACCGGAATGTCCGCATCAAGAGATCGACGATCATAAACAATAAAAATAAATGGTCATGATACTCTTCAACTTCTTAAAAACGTAAACCACAACACTATACCCCCCTAATGGTAATAGAAAAGACAGTATTGTGTGTATTGTTCAACTGACCACAATAGTAAATATTCACACATTTTTTTGACAGGTTGACAAATTGTAGTATGACGCTTTATCTAGTAATCCCATGTTACAAGTGTCTGTTATGTACTTACAGATTACTGGATGATACACTGGGCACTAATCTTCTAATATCACACGTTCAATTACATATTGACAACTGATGGTTAATGGCTGCTCAATCCTTCTATCCATAAGTATGTAGATATAGGCATTTTCTGATTTCATTGATTCCATAAGTATTTTATCATCTATATAATATAGTGCCCTAGAAGGGCATTTAGGCAAGGCAGTGGTACACATATACATTTACCAGTAATTATTGTGTCATCTGCATAATTATAGTACAATTTCTAGAGCCTTTACCAGCTAATCTATGGTGTTGTCTGCACATTTTAGCACTTCTAGAACAGATTTTTGTTTAACTCTATAGCCTGCTATGGGGAGACTACATCATGCCTTTGCACAGCAGTGTAAACCAAGATTAGCCAGTGAGTAACTCGCAGGCCTAATCAGGGTTTACACTGGCTGCTCATCAGTACTTTTAACCAAAACACATAAAACTTTGGTAACTTAATAAATGGAATGGTCCAAATTCGAAAAAAGGACCAGTCCATTATACTAGTTCATAGGGGCCAAAGGGTTAATAAGCATTATTTTTTTCTGCAGATAATTACACCAAGACTTCATACATAATGATAATCGAGTCATAATCTAATTATGTGTTCTGAAAAAACAGAGCTTGGGGAGGCCTTTGTTAAAATCTGTCTTTGGTTGTTCACTGGTAAAGAATGTTGGACTTATCTCTGAATTCATCAAATACTGCAAGATGGTGTTAGTCGGTAGAGAGTCATGGGTTTGATGCACCAGCGTGGGTCGCACCTAATACTTCACTGGAAATGGCACTCGTAGCTCCCTTGCTTGATCTGTTTAGCAGCATAATGGGTAGTAATTGCAGGACTGGTCACCTGGTGTCAGTATGTGACTGGTGGGGTATCAGTATGTGACTGCGGTGGGGGTGTCAGTATGGTGACTGGGTGGGTGTATCATCCAGGACTGGTCACCCCTGGTGTCAGTATGTGACTGGGTGGGGTGTCACGTATGGTGACTGGGTGGCGGTATCATGTAGAAGAGGAGTTGATATTACATACATGCTCTTATGTGTGTTTGTCTTTGGTAACAGTAGCGTACCTACGTATTAACGCCCAGCACATAATTTTCACATGCATGGTTGAAAAATATAACAGTGTAATATAAATAGTGTATGAATTTATTGAATTTTATAGTATATATGATTTTGCTTAATGTATATATAAATATACGCCAAAACGCACCAGAGACGACCTAACGTTTTAAAAAATTTCCAGGTCCAGCTTGCACTAGAAATAGTCAGGGCCTGCACATTAAAAAAGGTCTAGCTACGCTCCTGACTACTTCTTCCCTGTCAGTGTTTGTTATGGCAACTCATTAGTTGTTGATTTCTATTGTAGGGAATATTATCTTCTCCTTATTTTATTGGTTCTGTATATTTTCATTTCTGGGTGCTATGTTCCAGAACAGTTCAGTGACCCACACAGTACACATTCTTCTGTAAGATTGGATTCTGGCTTCAAATGCCTTCAATCAATCTGGAATAAAGTGTTAGACAAAAGCTTTTAATGAGGACTTTGATGACAGTCGTAGTTGTTGGATTTATAAACATACAATGATCTTGTAGTTATAGTATTTTGGCTTTGAATTTCCAAATTTGATAGGAAAGTTCTGTTTAACTAAAAAAATGTTGATGCCGATTTCAAGAGTTGCGCTTTTGGCACAGAAGTTGTCATGCAAGCTGGGGCAAAGTTTCCCATGGTGGACATTCCTGCAGACAGTTTTAGTCGTTACAACATTATATGTGCTTTATACATTAACATCTTCACAAAATTTGAAATTTGAAAAAGACAATGTTGAAAATGCGCGAATACCTAGTGAACCCTGTATCTTTACTATGGGGGAATCGCGGACACGACGGCCTACGTGGGGAAACTCTTCGCTTACACACTACCCAGCGATGCCTTTCATGAGAACGTTGTGCATTATGACTGTAAGTATAGCTTTTGTTTAAAATTTAATATCTTAGAATGGCTGAGCATTTTATACGTATACGAATAAGGGAGCAGTAGTGCTCGTTCCACGATTAATCATTTAATCTGAGCATCGGTCAGTTAAGCCTTTTTTCCGATTAATTGATTAAAATTTTTCATGACTCGAGTTTACTCAGTTGTTGTAACATTATAACTTATTTTATTCCCCTTGTATTAAATGTACAAG
>JAWPHD010007979.1:0-121127 GCA_037043455.1 Cyrtodaria siliqua | reverse complement strand
GTTGTAGTAAGAGTATATGTAAGAGTGTTCAAGTTCGGTTAGACCATAACAGTTTAGTAAGCTGCAACTATATGGAGATGGACAGACATAAACACATTCAGACGGGCCGACTGACGGACGGACGGACGGAAGTATGTACGAACACACGGACGGACGGATATATGGATGGACGGACGGGCATACATGACGGACGGACGGCCGGACGTTCTGATGGGTGAATGTTCAGATAAATAGCCTGCCAGACATTTATTCATGCTTCTTATTTAACATTATAAAGTTGTTGTTTTTTACAACATTTATGTGGACAACCTGTCGCAACGGGTTCACATATCAACATCCTACACCATGGGTGCATTTCAGTCCTAGTGAATTTTAAGACATGGCTGTAAAATCTTTTATAAACGGGACACGCATTCTTGGTATGCCGTACTACACACTGTCAACATGCGTCCTTGATCTTATGTACTACACACACACTGTCAACACCCATCCTTCTACACACATACTGTCAACACCCATCCTTGATCTTCTGTACTACACACACACTGTCAACACCCATCCTTGGTCTGCTGTCCTATAGACTGCCAACACGTATCCTTGGTCTTTTGTCATGTAAACTGTCAACACGTATCCTTGGTCATCTGTACTATAAACTATCAACACGCATACTTGGTATTCTGTACTAAAAACTGCCAACACGTATCCTTGGTTATATGTACTATAAATTGTCAACACGCATCCTTGGTCTTCTGTACTATAAACTGCCAACACGTATCCTTGGTTATATGTACTATAAACTGTCAACATGCATCCTTGGTATTCTGTACTAAAAACGGTCAACACGAATCCTTGGCCATATGCACTATTAACTGTCAACACGCATCGTTGGTATTCTGCATTATAAACTGTCAACACGCATCATTGGAATGCTATCCTATAAACTGTCAACATGCATCCTTGGTCTTCTGTACTGTAAAATGTTAGCACGTATCCTTGGTCTGCTGTACTATAAATTGTCAACACGCATCCTTGGTATGATGTACTACAGACTGCCAACACGCATCATTGGAATGCTATCCTATAAACTGTCAACATGCATCCTTTGTCTTCTGTACTGTAAACTGTCAACACGTATCCTTGGTCTACTGTACTATAAACTCAACACGTATCCTTGGTCTGCTGTACTATACACTGTCAACACCCATTCTTGGTCTTCTATACTATAAACTGTCAACCCGCATCCTTGGTCTGAAGTAGGCTTACGCATTATTGGCCTATTTCACTAATGCACACTTACAACACGTAATCTCGGTCTGTGGTACTAAAACCTCAACAGATCGTTGCCTCTGCTTTACTGATGCCCACTGTGACAATATTCGGTCTGTTCTGCTAATACTCACTGTCAGCATGTTCATTTGGTCTGATGTACGAAAACAATTTGTCAGCAATCATCCTTGTACCAAACACACGGTAAGCAAACTGTGCTAATGTACACTATCAGCACTCTTCTATACTAATGAGAATCTTTCAGCATATACATTGGGCGTCACTCTTCATATAAAGCCCCATCTCAGTGGAATATTAGTCCAATCGCGTATGTCATTTACATTGCCTGTTTGAGTTTCTAAAATCACGTATATTCTAAACTTCACATCTGTAGCTTTATCAGTAACGGCTTATATCGTAATGTATACTGACTTTTAGCGTCTTCGTGACCGAAGGGTTAACGAAGTTGCGTTGTAAACCTCACCGCTGCGGGTTCGAATCTCACTGGTGCCTCCACCACAGAAATATCGACTGTCATATATAACCTTACATGTGTTGAAAATGACGTAAAACACCATACAAACAAACACAAGTTTTGTAAATTTACCGATTACCTTTAACATCGTTACTTGTGTATTTTCAGGCAATGGAAAGAGAGACATGGGGTGGGCGTCTCGACTCATGCTGTCATGTATAGGTTACTCTGTTGGACTCGGCTGTGTTTGGAGATTTCCCTACCTCTGCTACAGGAACGGAGGCGGTAAGTGATACTGCTAAGTCTTAATTAATTTGAATGTCCTTGTATCTGGTCATGCATAAATAGATAACTATAATCCTCGCATGCTTGAATAGCTTTAAATATACTTGCAGAAGTACAGATCATTACACAGTAGCTGGCTATGAATGGACTTGCCTATGTATTCATACTTGAATAGCTTTAAATAAACTTGCAGAAGTACAGATCATTACACAGTAGCTGACTATGAATGGACTTGCCTATGTATTCAAGTATAAAAGGACTTGTTTGGACTTGCATACGTAGCTAGCTATACATATATTTGCCTAATAATTAATAACTACAAATGGACATGCATACGCAGATAACACAACCTTCTGGTACCTAATGATATCATTACATTTTTTTTATTTGTATGTTTGTTTGTATGGTGTTTTACGTCTTTTTCAACACATGTTTATATTATGACGGTCGATTTTTTGTGGTGGAAGCAGACCTATCACTTTTCCTGTGTAGAACCAGTACTGTACAGCTTCCGCCATCCGTAAGAATCGACACTTCCTCACTTACAAGTCAAGCTCCCAGTAAGATATGAACCAGCAGCGGTGAGAGGCGAGAAGGTTTACAACGCAACGTCGTTAAGCCACGGGACGCCTTGAATGTTATTACATGTATAATATATATATATATATATATATATATATATATATATATATATATATGTGTGTGTGTGTGTGTGTGTGTGTGTGTGAGTGTGTATGTGTGTGCGTGCGTGCGTGTGTGTGTGTGTTGCAGGGGCGTTTAATTATATAGGTCATATTCTAAGGAGTATATGGGTATTAAAGTGCAGGAGCTCTGCTAACTTGCATTGAATGATATATTATTATCTTTACAGGCGCGTTTCTGGTGGCCTATGTTATTATGTTGTTGATTGCTGGTCTCCCGATATTTTTCTTCGAGTTGGCCTTGGGACAGTTTGCGTCAGAGGGGGCTATTACAGTCTGGAAGGTTTCTCCATTGTTCTACGGTACGTATATAGACAGAAATGAAAGATTCATATTAGAAATGTTTGCAAAAGGTCCCTCTCAGGGTAATGTGAAGACACCACCACAACCACAACGACCACCCCAACCCCATCACCACCCCCTCCCCCAAAACCACCACCACCCATTCCTTAACGTCACAACGCCACGGTTTTCATTTTTCTCACAAAACAAAAACAATTTCTCAGATAATACGCCAGAACTCACCACAAGCATTCTTAAAGATACATATTTTCTGTGGAGGTATGTCCCCAGACCACCGAATAACATAGCGCTTGCACATCGTGTATAGCCCAGCTACGTCAATGGTCATATCCCGCTCAATGGTTTTTGCCAGAAGCCGAAGAGATATAACTTTTCTCATATGTTTTAAAACGTCAATATTCAATGCCTAATTAAATTTGGCTTTAGGCTGAATATTGAATTGAGTTTTTTTCTCACTTTTATAACTCCCGCGAACACATTTTCTATTATTAGATATTCCGATAATACTTTAATGACAAGTACGTTGTAGTTTTCTTTCACTCGTCAAGTATTTGTGAATCACGAAGCACGACTCTTTCTTCATATGCTGCTGTTTACTACAACTTCATAGAAGAAAGGTACACTTGAAACGCCGCATACCTGAGCATTGGTATGCATAATTAAACAGGCGTAGGCTAAAATATGAAATGATTTGTGTTGGTTGTTAAGTAAGCAGACCAACTTTGGATACGCTCGAAAATTGTATATGAATGCATGGACCTATAGCTAAAGCGTGTTGCAATAACCAATCGTTATAGAAACATAAGATATGAAGCCAAAGAAAGTATATAACACGTATAAATAAAAATGAAATAAGCATTTTTGAGTTGTGGATGATCTTTTAAAGAGACACTGTTTGTAACTAAATCATATATTGAGCATGGGTAAATAAACGTCTAATTCTTAGTCCCAAATAAGTACATGTATGTAGTAATAAATTCGTTAGTTTGGGGGAAAAACAGCTTTTGAAAACAGAACTGTCATTCATTTCGATCTTTGGAGATCGCTGAGCCAGATATTTACAGATATCGGTGGTACATTCTCAAATACTTTTGTGTTCTGTGATACGCAGGCTTCATAACCTCTGCTCCCATCTAAATTCAATATCGTTCATTTCGCCCATTGTTTTCTCGTTTAGGGCAAAGCGTTTTGTTAGAAACTGGGACCATACGCCGCAGGCCATGGAATGGTGTGAAAACACCTCATTGAAGGTTCAATGTTTACCGTCATATGCATACCATTTTCGGTATGGCTCAAAATTCTGTACTATTGGCATTTTAAATATTGAGTTCTGCTCAACCCGGGGCTAGTGGGCATCGTTGGATCAGTGTGACAAATGCGTTCGTTTTTCTTGGCGATTTTTAACAGAAACGCATTTTTCACACTTGTGTAAAGAATTTTTTAGACCGTTGGTTTGTAATCACATTCCCATCACAGCCATGTCGAGTTTAAGCCCCGCTGTGGTCAAAACTGTTCACGTCTGGAAACTGTCTGGGTTATAGGACTACCTTGGTATAAATGCCCAAAGGTACGGTGTCCTGTTAGGGCCATCTTACCATCGCATCTTCGATGGTAAGATGCGATGGTCGATGATAAGATGCGATGGCAAGATGCGTTGATCGATGGTAAGATGCGATGGTCGAGTCCTCGAGTACGACTGACCGTGTGTGCAGTTATCGTGTCCGATCTGTACATGTCTTTGTTATACACTGCAGGATTACTGGCAAATATGAAACAATACAAAAACACTGTATTTTTTCGACACATTCTATTTCTTCCCTTTACCCTCAAGGTCACAGTGTATCGTAGTTTTGCAAAGTTTTTTTAATATAATTTGCATAGGCGAAACGGTCATACGTGGACGATTTCTAGCTCTACTGGCCGTAGGCCAGCAGAACTTATGGGATGGCGAGTTGTCCGTCGTTCGTCCGTCGTCCGTCCGTCGTCCGTTAAATTTCGACTCGTTAACATGATAGGAGTAGTATAGAAACTAGCGGTACCAGTGCAGTTTTTTATCGGGGAGTGTTATGCAACGAGTCAGTAAATTTCTTGCAAGCCAACCAACAAATTTAAAACTCATTGCACCCCCACCCCCCGCGCCGATGAAAAAACCCCACTGGTACCGCTAGTTGCTATACTACTTATAAATAATTGATAATATAACTTGCTACTTTTTTAATCAGCCCCAAATAAAATAACTGTAGATCAGGTAATCAATATCTTTCAAACCCAACACCGTAGATGATTTCAGTCTCGGCTGTTAAACAAAGTCGGAAGGAACAGGCCCCAGTTTGTATACTACACGCAAATAATTGATAATATAACTTGCTACTTTTTTGGAAGGGTGCAACTTTTTTATTTTCCGATTTTGGGTGAATCTACTTTTGGCGAAGTTTTCAAATCACACGACCCAAAACAGGATCGGATCTAGTCTCAACTGTTAAACAAAATCAGAAGGAACAGGGCAATCATCCTCGTCATCATTATACATATCACACTCGATCATAGAATATTTTATTTTTCCGCATTTGCATTTTAGATAAGCTTTTTATTGATATAATCAAGTTTTTTAGATACATTTCTAATTGTAATAGCCAGCATCCCTAATATTTCGATATCTCTGACTGGGCGATATTTCAACATGCAACTCCACAAACATTACCAGAACACCATTTTGAAATATCTCTACCGAAAAAACAACAATGTAGAGACACAACTGAAGTTTGACAAGTCCTCTTGCTAGCATGTCCTGGGAAAGAACATTACTAGATCCCGTTTGGTATACCTCTACCGAAATGAAATGTAGAGATGCACCTGAAGTTTAGCAAGAAATATAAAAAGATCGGACAAGGAAAGTAGCATTCAAGGAGGACAGTAAACCACAAAACACAGAAACAAACACGCAAACAGACAAACAAGAAAGCAAAAGTAATAATAAATACAAACGACATCACAAACACAAAAAGGGTTGACAATAGGGCTACCGCCTTGGAACGGTCAGTGGCAAAGTAGGCCACTGGGGGTTTAAACCGGTTCTAGGGTGCACCAAACCTCACACTTACCCTACTGTCATCCCATTAAAACAGGACAGTGTAAATAAAGAAATACCCGCCATGATCCAATCTCTAACCAACAAGGCAGCATCAATAGGCAATATAAGTAAAACACAAATATGCTCGTGTAAATATAATACAAAAAAAACAATAGCCTAGAAAGCCACAATGAAGGTACTCAATGACTTTGCAGAAGCCAGAGCAGTAAGAGAATAAACCATTAAGGGCACGAGAAGAAAGATCATGGACAAACATCAAACGCCACCGTCCCAATGGGCTTTAGGTAGGCGTCATCATAGGGTCCACAGCCTGTCCGGTCATCGTACAATTAAAGAGGAAAGCATAGTGGCGAACTGTAAAAGGGTCCACCACCAAGCATGCAGTACGTTGCAAAATGATAGGGTCATAACATCTTTTGATAAACTTTTTAACAAGTTTAACAAAGATAGTATGAAAGTGATCATGACCTAGAATCTTACGAAGTTTATAAATCACATCACCATAGAAGTCAGTTGGTGATAGTCCTTGTCGCAGAAGAGTCCTTAAATTACTTTTATATTTGGAAAGAAGATCAGGGTTACGATAATAACATTTTGCAAAGGTTTTACGAAGTTAATGGTAACGGTAACCCTGATTGAGTAACTTTTTAGTTATACAAAGATTACGAATATTAAAGTCCTCAACTCGAGTACAAGCTCTAGAAAAACGAATAAGTTGAGACACATATAACCCATAAGAAGTTGCTTGGGGAACATCCCCATCCAAGTGGGGATAATTAACAATGTCAAAATTAAAATCATCTCTCTTGTCATAGATTTTGCTAATTATTTTACCATTTTCAATCGAGAGATCTAAATCAAGAAAAGAAGCGTAATTATCAGATATATTAGCTTTGTTAAGCTGAAGTTCTTTGGGATAAATATAATTAACCATAGTTGGAAAGAAAGGGTTGTCAATGTTCAATATGTCATCCAGATACCGAGAGGTATCATTAAAGGCTTCAATAACATCTGCCTGGGTATCTGGTGAAATCCCTTTCATAGCAAAATAAGAACAAATCTGCGACAAGTGGTGCACAGTTCGTACCCATAGGGATACCAACAATTTGTCTATAAACGGTGGTTCCATACCTGACGAAAATATTATCTAATAGGAAGATGAGTGCTTCACAAACTTCATAGCAAGTCCACATAGTATACTTGTCAAAACTGCCGTTAGTAAAAAACGCTTTTATATTATTACATGCCAAAAATGTAGCAAGTGCTTTTTTGGTGAAATTTCCCCAATCGTCTGAATCTAAATCTTTTGTCCAAATAACTTCAACATCAAGCTTCTCGGCTGTTAAACAAAATTAGAAGGAACAGGACAATCATCTTCATCATCGCTATACATATTACACTTGATCATGGAATATTTTATTTTAATGCATTCGCATATTTTACGTTTCAAATTGAAAAGCTTTCTATTGGTATGATTAAGTTTTTCTAGATAATAATTAATTTCTAATTGTAATCGCCCTCTTTTGTTCATTTGACTTTTCCTAGTATCTAGAAAATCAGCACGAATCACATCATATTCCACCCGACCCTGTTTGAATGCCAACAATGCTTTCCTATATTTGCCTTTCAACTCCTCAAGTTTTTCACATATCTCTTCCAAAAATGTTTGTTCCATATATAAAGTATTATATTATATTTAATTTTAATTATTATTTATATGCTAATGTATCCAAGCCATTGTCTAATATGTATCTTTTGTCATCATATGCAGACAAACGTTTTTATAATAATTTCATAGCTGTCCAGCTTTTGTCTGTTGATCTGATAACTTTCATTTTTATGATAAGCTTCTGTTAAATATTTTTGTAGTTATCATGTGTTATTTGTTTTTTGACAACACTTTTTTTAACACCTTTGCATTTCTTTGTTTCAGTATTATCAGCCAAAATACATGAGTATGACTTGCTCCTCAATCCAACAAACTCTACGATCACTGCACCACAGGCCTCGTCTTTCATCTTGCCAATAACCTTTTTGTTATCGCTGAAGTAAAACTCGCTTTTTGGATTATAATCAATGTTATCAAAAAGTTCCATGTCTTTGTAAAGATCAGCATACACATCTTTTGTTTTAATTTCATAACATAGAGAATCAGTGTCAGTAAACAATAATTTGACTTTTTCATCGTATTTGTTTTTTTTTAGCATTATTGTAGTGGAAATCATACATCAAGTATTTTGATAAGTCTAGAATACACATACCAACATAACAAGGGCGATTTAAGACAAATCTTTCTTTCACTCTATTGATGGCAAACAAGTTTTCACTAAACATCTTACAAGAAATAAACGATGGTCTTGCCGCATATTTCAAAAGAACTTCCTCGTCATGCGTCAGCTTAACATTAACTCTTTTTCTCAGGTTTTCCATCGTCTTACCAAAAACCGAATTATTCATAAGCTTGAAGAAATCTTTCCCGAAAGCGTTTTTACCAGCTGTCCTTTTTGTAGTATTGAAGTCAATATACACCTTCAACCATTGAGACTCATCAAACTGGAGTATCCTGTGTATCTTTTTCACTTCCAATCCCAAACTTTCATACAACTTTAAATTTCTATAATGTGTAACATATTTTTCCTTGTCCTTCAATGTAGTAACAAGTTTGTTAACTTTACTAGTTCCCAAATCAAACTTAATCTTCAAGTTCTTGCAGTAGTCCGACAACCACTCATCTTTTATATTTAGACTTTCCGGAGCGAGAGGATAATCATTATGCGAGTCATGCAACTCGTCCGAATATTCAAGATCACACTTAACAATATAGTTTGATTTTCCTTCTTCAAATTTATCGACCCATTTAAAATTACCAGTTGTAAAGGCTGACACATCGCCCACCCGTACAAGTTGTTAGCATCAAGATACATTATATACTTACATTGTTTACTACTATCATAGTTTTCCATATGCTTATTATTAGCTTTCGTAATCTAGTCGCAATATAACTCACACTACCTCTCATTCCTTTCTCTACAAACAGATATTCATCAATATCAGTAATCAAGTCAAGTTTAATCTCAGTCATTTTTAAACATGCATCCCAAGATAAACCGGGACTACTGAAGTAATGACAAGGATCTAATTTATAATACTCAAAACACATTTTTTCTGAAGTTCTCAAAAACATCAGCTCGCAGCAAAACATCGCTTTTCAAATACAGATCATGATATTCCCCCATGTTTTTGATCTTGAACGTCTTCCATATTTTTTTTAGCATGCTCCTAATCTGCATCTGAGATGTTTTCATCATTTAACTGAGAGTAAAAGCTTTTCTTGTCATGCAAATTGTTTTTCCTTAAAGCATTCAAAGCTATCCATATAATCATATGGGTAAACTCCTTTTCTCTTCAACAATTCTAACTTTTCATCAGAGTATTCTTGAGAGATATATTTGAACAACGGAATGTTTTTCACCAAGTTATCGAGTCACTGTGACATAAACTGGAAACTATCTATAAACACCAAATTTGACCCCAACATGAAAGCCATAGACCTTTCCATGTTATTTGGTATAACATATATTTTTTTTTTTGAACTTTCCGATGTGAGCATTATAAAGTGAGCGTCATAGCCTCTCAAGTCATGAAACACAACAGGTATCTTTTTAGTCAACTTGAAACTGAGATTGCATGCATCATGAGAACATCCTCTAAACTTCCCAGTTATGTATGTCTATCACACGTCATATATCGCTCATTGCAAATATGACATTTTTCGGCTGCCCTAAATTCTTTTTCTTCTTTTGCTGTTATTGTCAATTCTTTTTTAAACATGCATTCGCAGTTTTTTTACAATATTTTTCTTCCTTTACCATTTGTTCTAAAAACTTATAAACAGCATGTGGTCCTCTGTATGTTACAACCGGTTTGGAATATTTGTCATCATAGCAGCAGACAACCTTGTATCCGTAACTACAATCAGTATGTTGCTGATATGCGTCTGTATATGAGTTTTTTGGATTATTTGTAGCTGAAGAGATTTTTTCTGTATTGCTTCAAAGTCAGCATTTATAACAAATGGAACAATTAATTGCCTATCATAGTTTTTAAAGAAAACCTTTTCACTCGCAAAAGGCATTTGTATTACTTTCCTGCCATTCAGAGAAAGACAATAAGGTTTATGTTTTTCGAAGACTTTTTCTTATGTAAAGCACTGCAAGCATGTTTTGCAGAACCATTTTTTCCCTTCATATAATGTTTGATTAAACATCAACCGGTTAAAATCCTTTATCCATACACAATGATTTTCTTCTTCTTCGACAATCAAAAACATATCGCATTCTTCTTCGGCTCTGTTTTTTTGATATGTATAGAGGATACACCCCACCTTTTTCATATCCAAATCTATTAACACATTAATTGTTTTGTTTCTCTATTTTGGGAATTTGCTTTAATGTAACAGAAAATGTAATTCCGCTGTAATCAAGATCAACAATGTGCTTTTTATACTTTGTTATTCTTTCTAAATTTGCTGCTGCTGGAAATGTATATGCCAAATGACACCATCTGAAGCATTCATCATCTTTTTCGTTTTTTATATTTATTAGGCCTTTTCTAGCATTAGAAAGTTATTTCATAACTTCAAATAAGAGCTACCCCTCAAAGGCTTATACTTCACCCTGTTTACATAATGTATGTCTACTTATTCATTTACCCAACCACTACCCTCGGAGAGCCAGCTTCCAATTCTACTCACAATTTCATCAGTTGCTGTATCTAAAGCACCCTTGATATCCTTCTCATTTAAAAGTATTGCCGCCTTTGATGCACAGTAAGCTGTTTTGTATGTAGTTGTAACAAACACACCTTTGTCTCCAATCGGCATAGAAAAAGTCATTTTCAAAGTAACACATAATTTAAATCCTTTAGTTCTTTGTAATTCCGCCTTGAGGAATTCTGTGACTGTTTTTCGCGTCAGGCGAAGCTGAGCGGGTGAACTTAATCTATCCACAATACCCACAGAGAAAACCTTACTATATTGTTTCGGGGATTTTTCGATTTCTTTTACACTCATTATATAATATATATAATACAGAAATTTTTAAGCCATAATTAATTAATTAATTTAACCAGCATACAAAATAATATCAATTCCCTCTTTCAATAACTTACCATAGTAATAAATAAAAAAATCAATAGTTATGGGACCGTTAGTCGCTCTTGTGATCATTTTATCACGCGATCTGTTTAATCTTTTGATATTATGTTTTCTTTTTTTCTACGGGAGTTTCATCTTTTGAGAGTCAGTTATAATCTTTTCAGTCAAATCCTTGAAAAAAAAAAATTAATAGTTCTCTGTCAATTTTATTTGTAACTAATAAAGCCTGCTTCTCGCAATCTTTCCTGAGACTTTCTATATCATCTGTGTATACCATATAATATTATACTATTCTTAATCTTTTAAGCCCTAATTAAATAAATAATAATATATAGTATATTATATGATGAAGTGTTTATATTGTAAGAGATTATTATGTGTTTTTGATTCTTCTGAATTTTGTATGGATTGCTTTTTGTTTTACATAGTCGACAAAAAGACGCACTGTAAAAGATTGTGTTGGGTATAGACTTTGTTACAACTGCACCTATGCATGCGTAAATTGTGATAGTACTTGCGAGGTTTTTAATGGAGAACTATTTGTTTTGAATGCGAGATTCACAATGGATATGATCTTGTTGCAGATTATCGGGGAGTTCGCAAGAAGAGCGTTTATCATAGAAGATATCATCTAGAAAACCTTTGGGGGGATACAATGTATCTCCAATAGATAAGCAGAGATGCGAGGATTTGTTCGCACATTTTTTAGATAAGATAGGAGGCCGGAAAAGAGTAATTAAATTTAATTACATTTTCCAGAAGATATTCGAGCTATTATAAATAAAAAAAGAAACAAAGCCAATTAAGACATAAGCCACTAGAGACAATTACGATACTATATGGAAACAGGTTGAAAAAGAACTAGCAACCATTTAACTTTGACGGATGCTTAGTAACCATTTAACTTATACTTCTCAGTATATATTTTTTCAAAGGTTCAGTAAAATTATCATTTTGCTGCAGGTGGAGTATTTTAGAAAAACATGATGAGATTATTTCCCCATCTGGTTAATTAGATGTTTGCACATATGAAAGAAGTTGTTTGAAACTCCTATGATATGATTTTAATGAAACCTTTTTCTCTGCTATTTTAGTTGTGTTCATCAAAACCACAATTATTAGGGGAATTGTTCCAATGAGGAACTGCGGGGATTAATACCAATGCGGCGGTATAACTAATTATCCCACTTGTGATTTGCAACCCTGTATTAATTCTGCCGCATAATTTGTAACTAAGTCTGTATGCTGCCGCTTGTCGAGTCAAGTAACTAATTAATTCCTCCTTGCTTTTAATTTCTTTCATTATAATAATTAGATTAATTAAAATATTTAGAAAACAATTACTCATGTTCTCCGGCTGATATATTACCATTTTTTAATAGCTCGTCGATTATGCTAATACCTTTATTCGTCAACTGTGGACTATTATTTCCCGATTTGATACTTCCACACACTAACTCCAGATCATTAACCAAATCATCAGGACTATTGTAATATTCTGCACAACCTCCTAAAATCTTCTTGTACTTTAAAGAACTTTTATGAATTGGCAAACCAGATAATTCTGTCATTTCCTTGAATGCATGTTGAGATAGCTTCGAGTATGCTTTTCCATTGTTGTAACGCTTTGTCACCAAATCAATAAAATCATCATCCACTTTCAGATCTAACACAACTGTTTCTCCTTGTCTAGCAATAAGTTTGTGATGGCCAGTAAGTTCAGGCAAATCAATTTGTAACATGCCATAGTGGCCATCTTTGCTGACTTCGTAAGAATTTCTTTTTGTTGTAATCCTTCCCCTGAAAAGACTTCACTATGCATATGCATTGCATCAATTCTATCTTTATAAAATTGTAAAGCGGCTTGCTCTTTTATCACGTGTTCTCTGTCTCGTTTAATTTCTTCTCTCCTGACTGCACTCTTTTCATTTTTAAGTTGGTTAGTAAGAAAAGCCCTATCTCGACCATTTTTTCTGATAATATCGTTAGCACGCCCAATTATGCCTCCAAGATTTAAATTATCTCTAAGCGCCTCTGACGGTAGCGGTAAATCATTTATTTCACCGCTGCTTGATTGATTTTAGCATCTGTGTTAATCATAATTGTCTGCTGAGGCTCTTCAGCAAATTACTGGGGTATTCCCTGGTACACTTTCTGTACTTGTACTTCCTCGCCTATAGCTTCAGGAAGAGTGGCTAATTGCTGACTTATTTTCGGAAGAGTAGCTAACTGCTTCGTTAACTGTTCTGACTGATCTTTTATTTCACTAGTTACCGGCTTAAATATTTCTTTATAAAATTCTATAATTCACGACTAGCTTCTTTTTCTAGTCTTTTCTAAATAACTTTATTCTCGTATTCTTCATGTTCTTTGACAAGATTACTCGATGTTTGCATTTTATCCGCTAATTCTTTCCAGTTTAACAAAGACATATATACTATAATGTAAGATAAAAATAAAATAAAATAAGCTAAGTTGTAAAACATGCATGATTTATTTCTTGGTTGCTTTCTTGGCTGGTGCTTTGTTTAATTTGGCAATATTTGATAGGGCTAGTGCTTGTTGTTTTTCCGCACGTGCTATTTTAGCCCTAATCTCTGTCTTTTCTTTTGCTGTTATTGTTTTGTTGGCTAGTTGCTTTTTTAAATCTTATATTTCCCACCCGGATGAAGCAGTTGTATATCTTGCTTGTCGGTTCCTGAAATGCTTCTCGGCTTTTTTGCTCTTAGTGTAAAAGGTTTTGGTGGTGCCTCTTTTGGTTTTTGTACATCCTTGACTACTTTAACCAAACCATAATATCTGACTTGATTAGTTTTGAAACATTCTGCTTCTGTTCCGAGTTTTTTCTCAGATGGGATTGTTTTTATTCCGCAATACACTTTAGACAATATACTAGTAGGTTAGATAATATTATCCAAGTATATTATTATAACGGAAATTATAACTTACGATATGCAGACAGACAACGGTAATTTCAAACAGATATGGAACTTCATGCCAGACTGCTGTTTTAGGATGCGTATATGCGGTAATTCAGGATCTGGCAAGACAAACACATTAGTTCACATGTTGCTGAAACCTTTAGTTTACTATGACAAGATTTATTTGTTTGTTAAAAACTTGGAACAGTCAAAGTACCAGGTCTTGTCGCAAAAACTTGAAAAGATAGCAAAAAAGAATCAAATTTCAGTCGAAGATATACTGGAGTGTTCAAATGATCAAGTTATCCCTGTGAATGATTTGGACTCTGATACTCAAAAGATAGCTATTTTTGATGATTATGTTTGCGAGCGTAACCAAAATGATATTGTCAATTATTTCATCCAAGGCAGGCATAAGAATTGTTGCGTAATTTATTTATCACAATCTTACTACAAAACTCCCAAAGACATTCGTTTGAACTGTTCTCATTATATTTTTTTCGCGACTCCTGTTAATCGTGAGCTGGGTATGCTTTCCAACGAACAAGGTGTTAGCAAAGAGCAGTACAGAAAAGCAACTGACAAACAGTATGATTTTCTGTATCTTGAACGTCCTAGGAAGTTGTTCAAAAGAAACTTCAACGGTGAAATTTAATGTAATATGTATTATATATAATGGGACTTTTTAATGATCTTGGCGAGGAAGTTACTACTGGGGGTGTTAATATTACAAATTTTGGTATTGTGCTGTCTGAATACCCCAAAAAAAATATTGGTTAATTATCTTCACAAGGGTAAACACCAGGAAAATGTTTTGAGAAGTGATCTTGATATGGATAAAAATAGAATTACCAATGTTGGCAATCCAGAAAAAGCAGATGATGTAGCAACAAGGCAATTTACTCAAAGAAGAATAACAAAAATCATACGTGATTATAGTATTGATAAAATTCCAGATATGATGAAACATTTAACGACAGGTGACAAAATAAGTCTGATACAAAAGCAATTACAGACAAACCGTGAGAAAATGATTGAAATTCAAAAAGGTTTGAAAGATGAAATAAAACGTCTGGGTGATATTTGAAAGAGTTAGAAAAGAAAGAAGATGGATTGGAAGATGATAGCGAGCTCTATAAAAGTTAGGTGAAAAAAACAAGTTGGTGTTGACAGTATTAACGAGCGAATTAAAGAAATCAATAAACAAATGGTTGATAACAATGAACTTGAAGCCGCTATTGCTGATGCTATAACACAAATGAGAACTGCTTTTGCTGCTTAAATAACTCAAATAAAAATATTAAATGGGCAGACAAGCACTAACGTTGACGATATCAACAAAGAGTTTAAAGACATCAAAAAGAAAATGGTTGACGGTAAGTCACTGGAAACTGCTTTGAGCAAAATGGTTGATAAAGCTGCACAGGATGAAAAAAACAAAGCTTTTGATAATGAAATAACTCTTCTCAAAGGCGTATTAGAACAGGATTATATAAAATTAAATGAGAAAATGGTTGACACTTATAAACTAGAGACTGCTATTGCTGGTGTTTCAAGACAAATGAGAGCTGCTCAGGATGGCAGGAGCAAAGCATTGTCGATGAAATAGTTTTATTGAAACAGTTTAATCAAACGTCTGATAGTCGTCACACAGCACTTCTTGGTATAATTGATGAATTGAAAGCAAAAGTACAATATTTAAGTCGTATTCTAATTTTAGAATATACAATAGATGATGGTATAAGCATCCTGATAGATAATAATGCAAAAAGCTACCTATCATATCCAACACGAAAACCACTTGAAAGAACCAAACTTGATGGGGTTCTCAGCGCGTTTACTCTTGTAACCGATCCATTTGTAAAAACTGGAGAATATGCTACAGAATTGGGTGGAGGCTTGGTAATTATAAAACCAGGTCGTTATATAGTTGAAGCAGACCTTGCATATGCTGTTATAAATACAAACAATCGTGGTGTGGAGTCTTTTAGTGTGTTTAAATCGCGTGCTCAAGGAAAAATAGAAAACGGTAAACGAATACTCAAAGGAACATTTGAAGCATATCTTCCTAAATCTAAATATTGGACCATCTCTTTATTAAATATAGGTGACACTACTCAAGTTTTCAATTTTGAAGAATCAAGCTTTAAACTGTTTTACAAAGGTGCTTAATTTTATCTACTAATATGTATAATGGAACAAAAAATTGTATTATCAGCAGAAAGAGCCGCATTAATGCACCGAGTAATTTTACAACCGTATTTGACAGACAATTAATATTAGACAAGAACAAACAGTATGGTATTGGACTCGATAAGATTAATTCTATGACTTACTCGTGGTATAATATTAGCGAGGATTTTAATAACAAAGTGATAAGGTATCACAATTTAAAAGATAAAGATCCAGAAGCAATTATTTTTACAAATGGAAATTACAGTTATGCTGATATTGATAATTATATAAAAGAAACATTGACTGTAAACGGTGATTTGACTGATGATTCGCCTGTCCCGATAAGAATTTAATTTGATTGATCATGTTTCAAATGTTTAGTTACCATTCATAATAATTTCGTGCTTGATTTGAGAGATTCAAACTTTCACACTTTGATTGGGTTTGACAAAGATGCGGTTATTAGAGAAACTAAATTTGGGACAGTAGTACCAAACATAACAAATTCTATTGATACTTTATATATCCACTGTGATTTGATAAGTAATTCTATTGTTGATAGATCCTATGGGGATGTTATTTATGACTATAAGTACAGCAGACCTTACGAGGTCATATCCCTTCAGAGATGAACCGATAAGAGTCGGGTTCTGTGGAGTAAACAAAACGATCATTAACAGTATTAATATTTACATAACTGATTTCTCCGGTAAAATTATTAATCTTAACGGAGTTCACATCATTTCGATTTGTTTACAAGAATTAATGTAAAACAAGTTGAGTAACTTATATTTATATAACATATGTTATATGACGCGATTAAAAAAATGTTCATGACACTAGTACGGGAACCTACTCTGAAGTTGATCGATTAACTGGAGCTGGCGTATTTGACATTTTTTCAAAAGTTGGATCAAACATATTTAATGAGTCTGTAAAAACAGCAGGCAAGAAAGCATTAGAAACTGCTGGAAAACAAATCATAGAGAGTGGTTCTAAAAAACTTGGAGATGAAGTAGGTAAAATGGCTGCTGATAAATTAGTTTCAGTTATTAAACCTAAACAAAAAGGTGAGATAATTTTAAAAGAACTTACAAAAGCTGCCACAAAAGATGTTGTGGCTAATAATATAATTGAAGCAGATGTAAATGCAAAAAAATAACAGATTGCTATCCGGAAGAGGAATTCATGCAAGAACTAAACGATTAATTTAATCTAATTACTAGTATACATAGATGTTTCGAAGTGATAAATATAATACTAGATATGAACATGTGCCTGTTCAGTTAGATACCCCCATAACACAAACAGGAGATGCTACTAGACAAATGAAAAGTGGTTATCAACTTACGTTAAATGACAGAATTTCTTACTTTGATTGGTATAACGCATATTTTGAAATCAGTTTTCGAGTAAACAAGCTTGCTGGTGGAGCTGATTTTGTAGACGCTGATGAAATTGCTCTAATTAATCATGCAGCTTCATTGATTGATCAAATGCTGGTAAAGCAAAATGGAAAACCGTTTATGATGGAAATAATCTTCATAGATTTGTTAAAGTTAAATGTTTGCTTGAAATGTCTGAAGATTATGCATAAACAACCGGAACAAATGAATACTTTTATTTGGATAATACTACTGTTGCAGCATCTCGAGATGCTCAAGCTGGTTATAATTTAGGATTTGCAACTCGCCATGCCTTAATCATACCTAATCGAAAAGTTGATTCTATAATTCCATTAAACAAATATTCCTTCTCTGAAGGTTTGGAAACAAACATGCTGCCTCCAGGTCAAATTCATATTAGCTTGCAACTGGCGGCTGATGATGTGCTAATTTTTAAAGATGCTGGTGATAATGGCCGGGTGGTTATGAATAAATTAGTTTTGTGGATACCTAAAATTATATTTAACTCAGATGGTTTGACTTATGTTATGTCAAATCACATGACATCAACAAGATGGACTTATCTTCGTGAAATGATACAAGAAAGTGGAAGTACACAAGCAGTCGAATATGTATTTAGAATAACAGCTGGTGTTAAAAATCAAAAACATGTTTTTGTGTATTTGTAAGGGGCATTGTAGTTGCAAGTCCTTGTTTGCAGTACAGTGCGGACCTAAGATGCCACCTACGTTCGGACGCTGTGGTTTCTATAGGACCCTATATATCATTCTTCTCACAAAATCCTCATCTTTTGGATACATTTAAGCTCAATGATGTTAATGCTAATTGCTATTTACAATCAGCTAGATTGGAAGTTGGAAACGGTGTATATTATCCAGAAACTGAATACAGCCATGATAATATTATAAGAATATTCAGAGATGTTATTAATTATTCTTACAAACAAAATGATAAAAACACTTGAACTTTACTCAATGTGGGTAATTTTAAAAAATCTCTTCGGAATGATATATTTCGATTGAAGTTACAAGGGAAATGAGGTCAGTATTGATCCAAAACCACTAAATTTGAGATATAAATTAAATACTCTTCCTACCGATAGATATTAAGTTTATGCTCTGGTTGTCTATGAAGAAAATGTAGTTATTGATACTGTCGGAAATGAATTGGTAATAGTTTAATCTAACTTATAATATGTATGATTTATGTAAAATATTCGATAGATTTGACAGATGGCCAGAAACAAAGTCTGGCAAAAGCATATGAAAACAAAAGTGAATTAACGCTCAGACTAAAGAATAATCAACTAACTGGGGATTTGCCTTTGTTGTTGACAGCTACTCTGATTAACAATATTAACAAAGCTAAATCCAACGGATATGGATTGGATGTGAATATCTCAAAATTGCAGATGAGATCTCAGTCCAAGAATGGAGGCTTTTTAGGTGCATTAGCTGGTGTGTTAACTAAAACAATATTACCAACAGTTGCTAGAATCGCTCCAAAGATATTAAGACCACTAGCAACAGGAGCACTGAGTGGCCTGGCAAGTACTGGAATCGGTAAACTATTCGGAAATGGAATGGTAACTATACCTAGCGGCAAAAAACAAGCACTTCTTAAATCGGGTGTGCTAACACTATCACAAAGACAAAAGATAATAAAGTCAAAAGGCTGCTGCCCTATTAAACTGACAAGGCATCAACAACAAGACGGGGGATTTTTTGGATTGCTCGCATCACTGGGAATTCCTTCAATTGGATCTCTTATTAGTGGTTTGACGGGAAAAGGTTTACAAGTGGGCAGAAAAGGAAAAGGCTTGAGAGTAGGCAAAGGTTTACAAGTAGATTCACAATTTAGACCATATAGAAGTATCCCATTCGTAAAAAAAAGTTATTTTTCAAAAACTTAGACATACTATTTTTCAATAACTTAGACATAATAAAGTGGGTTAAGCGGTCAGACATTAAAAACTTTAGTGGAGTGTTTAGCAAGAACAAATTACCGACAAAACAAAATAAACAAGAATGCGGTATTATTAATCTTGATGATTATACTGGACCAGGTACACATTGGACTTGCTACTGTAATGAGTATTGTTTTGATCCGTTTGGCTTGAGTCCACCAAAAGAAGTTTTAAATTACATACGCAACATAAAATACAAAACAATTCAGTATCAAGATAAAACGAGTGTCTTGTGTGGATATTTCTGTCTGTACTTTGTCAAAAAGTTGCAAGAAGGAAACAGTGTGTACGATATTAAAACCTTACAAACCTGTGGAAAATGAAAACATAAAACGATCATATTTTAAAAAATAAAGTTTAGTCTGATCATATATTATATATGAGTTACTGTGTGAAAGAAAAGATAATTACTGAAAATGTTAATCCTCAGTAAATTTTAACAAAAAATGGTAGAAGAATGTTAAAAGCAACATGTGAGTCTTGCGGTATTACTAAAACGCAATTTGTTAAAAGTACACATTGATATTCATAAAGCTTTACTCCCTTTGCTGCCTAAAATGGGGCTAACAATTCCTGGTTATAAATGTTGCGGTCCTGGCAATCCGCTTGATAGTGGAGAACCATCAAATGAATTAGATGCTATTTGTAAATATCATGATTACTGTTATGAAGAAAGTCCTAGTAATAAATCAATGTGTGATAAAAACAAGCTGGCTGGGTTGAAAACGAGCAAATCCAAATCACTTGAAGAAAAAATCGCTAAGAATTTGATAGTCAAGCCCGTAATTAGCGCAAAATATAAACTAGGACTCGCAGCATCAAAATACAAGAACAGGCGTTGAGATGGACTGATAAGCTAGCCGATGAACTTCATAAACCTATACGAAGAAAGTTCACTCAGTGCCGTGAATAGATAAAATATGGTCGGCTGATTTGGTTGATATGCAATCATTTTCAAAATATAATAAAAGTGTTAAATACCTGCTCACTGTTATTGATATATTTAGTAAATTTGCTTGGGTTATGCCTGTTTGAATAAAATTGGTATAGAAATTACAAAAGCTTTCCAAAAGATTATAAGTACAGGAAGACACTGTAAATTGCTCTGGGTTGATCAGAGTGTGGAGTTTTATAACAAGATATGTTAGCACTTTCTTGATGATAATAATATTAAAATGTATCACACGTTTAATTTCGGAAAAACTGTAGTAATTGAACGATTTAATAGAACATTGAAAGAGAGGATGTGGAAATATTTCACAGCAAACAATACAAATACAAATTTAGACGTGCTACAGGCGATGGTTGATAAATACAATAATACAAAACATCGGAGTATTAAAATGACACCGATTGAGGCCAGTGATGAGAAAAATAAAGAAATAGTGTATTTCAACTTGTATGGAAAGATGAAAATTAATAAAGCTTTGCCAAAGTTCAAAATAGGAGACAAGGTTAGAATTAGCAAATATAAAAGAACGTTTGACAAAGGTTATAATCAAAACTGGACCGAAAAAATATGTGTTATTGGTGAGATTCAATATACAAATCCTGTGACGTTCAAAATAAAAGATTTGAACAACCAAAACATTAATGGAAGCTTTTATGAATTAGAAATGTTAAAAGCTGATCAAGAAATGTTCAGAATTGAAAAGGTTATACGACGTGATTACAAAATGAAACAAGCATTAGTCAAATGGAAGGGTGACAATGAGGATTTTAATAGTTGGGTACCGTTTAAGGCTATTCAAGACATAAAAGTGCGTTAAAGAGGTTTGGGTCGTGTGATTTGGAAACTTCGCCAAAATAGATTCATCAAAAGTAGAAAAATAAAATAGTTGCGCTCTCCAAAAGAAATAGCAAGTTATATTATCAATTATTTGCGAGTAGTATACAAACTGGGGCCTGTTCCTTCCGACTTTGTTTAACAGCCGAGACTGAACTCATCTACGGTGTTGGGTTTGAAAGATATTGATTATCTGATCTACAGTTGTTTTATGTGGGGCTGATTTAAAAAGTAGCAAATTATATTATCCGTTATTTATAAGTAGTATAGAAACTAGCGGTACCAGTGGGCTTTTTTTTATCAGGTGTGGGGTTGGGGTGCGTGGGCGGGGGTGCAATGAGTTTTAAATTTGTTGGTTGGCTTGCCGGCCAACAAATTTACTGACTCGTTGCATAAAACTCCCCGATAAAAAAACTACACTGGTACCGCTAGTTTCTATACTATTGATAGGCCTTTAGTCTCTTCCGATCTTTTACAAACTTTACCAGATTGTTGATATCAATGAAAGCTCGCACGAGTTCGAGATCCAGCCTATTCCAATCAGTAACACCAGAGTTATGGCCCTTGATTTAGTTAAAATTGCTGTTATTTTGTCTCGTTAACACGATAGAGCCTTCAATTGTCATCCGATCGTTTTAAAACTTTACCAGATAGTTGATACATGTATCAATGAAGGCTCGAATGAGTACGAAAATCAGCTAGTTCCGACCCGTTAAACTTGAGTTATGGCCCTTGATTTAGTTAAAATTGCTATGGTTTGCCTCGTTAACGCAATAGGGCCTTCAATTTTCATCCGATCATTTTCATATTGTTGATATCAATGAAAGCTTGGACGAGTTCGAAAACCAGCCATATCGGACCATTTACATCGGAGTTATGGCCCTTGATTTTCTGAAATATGCTATAATTTGGCCTTGTTAACACGAAAGGGCCTTCATTTTTCATCTGATCTTTATCAAACTTAACAATATTGTTGATATCAATAAAAGCTCGGATGAGTTTGAAAACCAGCTAGATTGGACCGTTTAAACCGGATTTGTGGATTTTTTTAAATATGCTCTAAGTTGGCCTCGTTGACACGATAGGTCTCTTTATTTTTTCATACTTTACCAGATTGTTGATATCAATGAAGTCGAACGAATTTGAAAACCAGCGAGTTCGGACCATTTACACCGGAGTTAAGGCCCTTGATTTTCTGAAATATGCTATAATTTGTCCTTGTTAACGGGTTAGGTCCTTAATATTATATCCGATTGTTGATATCAAGAAAGCTCGGATGAATTTGAAAAACAACCAGTTTGGACAAGTAACACCGGAGTTATGGCCCTTTATTTAGTTTAAACTGCTGAATTTTGCCTCGTTAACACGATAGGACCTCCGTTTGTCATCCGATCTTTACCAAACTCTACCAGATTGTTGATATTAATGAAAGCTTGAACGAGTTCGAAAACCAGCCAGATCGGATAGATAACTTTAGAGTTATGGTCCTTGATTTAGTTAAAAATGTTGTATTTTGCCTCGTTAAGACGATAGAGCCTTCATTTTTTCATCCGATATTTACCAGACCAGATGGTTACTATCAGTGAAAGCAAAACCACCCAAATCGGATTAGTAACACCAGAGTTATGGCCCTTGATTTATTTCAAAGATGCTGTAGCTTGCCTCGTGAAAACGATAGGACCTTCATTTAGCCGGATTTCAGTGAAACTTTGTGCAGAGATGATCAGTACCAAGCCAAGTTGTACATATCGTCACTGTGTTCCGGTTGAATAAATTGGCAGAGTTATGGCCCTTTAAGGGTTTAATACACAAACTTTGTCTGGACTAGTTCTCCTGAAACCCTCGCTGGATGTCAATGAAACTTGGAAAGGAAGATCAGTATCAGACGTAGTTGTGCATATCATTGCCGTGTTCCCGTCGAATGATTTTTTTTGGCGGTGTCATTGCCCTTTAAATGTTTTAATACACAAACATTGTCCAGACTAGTCTCTTCTGAATTTCTGACTGGATTTCAATGAATCTTGGCGGGGATGACGAGTACCAAGCCTAGTTGGACATGGCGTCACCTTGTTCGGGTTAAATGATAGTTTTGAAGAGTTATGGCCCTTTTAAGGTTTTAATGCACAAACTTTGTACAGACTTGATCTGGTGAACCTCTGGCCGGATTTCAACAAAACTTTGCAGGGATGATGAGTATCAAGCCTAGTTGTTCATATCATCGCCGTGTTCCAGTTGTATAATTTTGGCAGAATTATGGCCTTTTAAAGATTTTAATACACTTAACTTTGTACAGACTAGTTCTCCTGAACCTCTGGCCAGATTTCAGCGAAACGTGACAGGGATGATCAGTACCAAGGCTTGTTGCGCATGTCATCGCCATGTTCCAGTTGAATGATATTTGACAGAGTTATGTCCCCTTATAATAAACTTTATATTAAGCGAGTAGAGCATCCACAGACTCTCTTGGGCCTCTTGTCATTTATTGATGGGCCATTCGTTAACAGCAGGGTCAATCCTCTGGTTGGTTATCTGAAATTCTGTGGTTATTTCAAATCTGGTCTTAAAGGTGACTAGTGATTTTTATTTATTTATTCCCGTCCGTCGAAATAAGTACTGATTTACTCTTGGGTCGTTTTCGCCGTATAGATAAAATACCACCATTTTATTTAAATTTCGGTTATTTTTGTTCTTGTATTAATTAAGAGCTGACTACAAAAAAATCAGGTAATATTGTTTAAATACTTTGAACACTTGATCTAGTTAAAGAATAAAAATGTTACTTTATGTTGACTTCATGTTATTATTAAAAAGCCGCCGGTCATTACAGTATTGTATCGCATAGTTGTCCCATCTAGGTCAATCGGGACCTTGATGTTCTATCACAAGAAGTGGAACTCTTTGTTGTACCGCTATTGAAATCCGTCATCACATATTGTTTCTATTTAGTAAATATTAACTTATGGCAGTTATGAAATGTGTGTCAAGGTAATTATTATGTGTTTAATTAGCTACTAAATGTTACGGCTAATGCAGCTTTAACGACACCACACTAACATTGTTAGCACTACTGGAAAAATGTATAAGGGTAAATCCGATAGGGCGTTGTCTGTCAGTGTGGGCGTGTCAGTGTGGGCGTGGGCATTGGCATGGGCGTAGGCTTTAACAGTACTTCCTCTGAAATTGCTGGAACAATTATGCTCAAATTATATGGAGATGCTTCTGTATGCTTGAGTACTTTACAGAAGAAAAACATAGATCAATCGATTATCAAAATGGCAGTTGTTACAAAATATAGTCAAAAGTTAAAGACATCTTCTAAAAAACAGCAACTTAGATTTTGACAAATATTGTATGATATAATTAATTGCTGTGTAAACAACTACCAAGTTTTGTTTGTTATCTCCCCTTGATAAAAAATATCCCTATCCCTGGGTCCAAAGTTTGTATTATAGTGATTTCACATTTTTAACATATGTTTTATAAGGAAAATGCGTTAGCAGCACTTACCTTAACATTGCTGGTTACATTTTGCTGAAATTATATATTGATGCTTCTCTAATGAGGAGTACGTTACAAAGAAACGAAAAGGTCAGTCGCATTTTCAAACTGTCTGCCGTTACTAAAACAGTTGAAACCTTAAAAACTGGTTTCTCAAGAACAACGCCATAGCTTTTGACAATTATTTCTTATAATGTATCGCTAGGTATTCGTCTAGCAAGTTTGTGTTTTTGTATACCCGGAGTCAAGGATTGCCCAACCAAGGGCATCCAATGTTTGTATAAAGAGTAACATACATAAATAATATATATATATACAAAAGGCTTTAGCAGTATTGTCTCTAAATCAGTTGGACCAATGTTGCTGTCATGGTAAATGGAAGCTTCATAGATAAGGAGAACCCTATAGACATGATAGAAGAAAACACTTTAGATACTGGGAAATTAAAAATGGCGTCTGTTACTAAAAATAATCAATAACATAATTATCTCAAGAACCTCACCATAGTTTTTGATGATAACTGATGTTAGGTACTTAACTACCAAATTTCAAATCGAAATGATCATTGTGGTTGACATGAGACGGTTACTACGCATATATGAAAGCACCAACCGAGAAATTGTTTGTTCTTTTAAAACTGTGATTTCGAGTATGCAGATTTGAGATATAACTGATGGACGACGGACGGACGGATCACAAACCGAACACCATCACAAAAGCTCATCTGGTTAAAAAAACTATACATATTAATATAGATAGTGAGATGAAAGAACATATAAGAAAGTAACAGTAAGTAAAACAAAATAATCACGATTTATATTTGAATTCCAGGTATCGGGTGGGGCATGGTGACCATCAGCGCCATGGTTGCCATCTACTACAACGTGATCATCATGTACGCCATCTACTACATGTTTGTCTCCTTTGTTAATCTGGATGGTGAAGTGCCATGGACAGGCTGTGGGAATGCATGGAACACAGATCACTGTCGGAGTGATGCCTACCCAGACTTTCCCAACATTGAGAATGAAACTACAAAAGTATATGAGCTTTCTCGTGAGTATATTCGATGGTTGTTAGTCAGTTAGTCAGGAGAATTATTAAAATTTGGAATTAAAATTATTAATAGAATTTATCTATTGTAATGGCCTCGCACGCAATTTTGGGTCGTATGTTCAAAATCGAATCCGGGTTCAGGTCATGCGGTATTCATGTCCATAACTCCTAAACCATCTATGTAGGTTTTAAGCCAAAGGTGGGTCAACGTAATAAAGTTTGTATCGGATTGACATCTATTTTCTAAAACGGACTCGCATCGCCGAAATGTATGAAAATGGTGTATCGATAATTTGGAATTTTCGAATATTCCTTATTGGCATGAAACATATACGACTCCAATAACTTGAAAGAACAACTCAGGCCACACCAAATTGATTTTATGGTCGTCGGATTTCCCGCATGTAAAATCAATGAAAAAAAAAAAAAAAAAAAAAAAGTTTCCGTTCGTGACCACGACGACGACAATATTAAAATAGATGTCGTACGCAAATTATACAAGACCATTTTTTTTGTTTTACTTGCAATAAGCGTTTAGATAACTTTGAAACGTTTGAGGACGCTTTTTTAAAGGCGACAGCCAACAAAAATATATCGCCTGCATCTATAGTAAGTGTAAAGGTGCGCGAGAAGCAGGACAGCCCATCAATAAATGAATCGCCGGAAATGCGAGTAAGTGTTGCTAAAGAACTTTCTTGCAAGTATATCGAGATCGAATTAAAAGAAAATCGCAGTTCGTCAATATGCAACAATGGTGCTTCTGCCTTTGATCTAATGATGTCAGTCCAAAAAAAGTTAATTCTTCCGTCCAAACCAACCACTAACAATAATCGGAAACTGACGGGACCCCAGCGTCTTTATAGTGACTGTGTTGATTTGTGTATGAAGTTGCATTGTGGTTGGTCTGCAGACTGTATAGAATCTGGTGAGAAAGCTATCAAAATGCTGTCAAATGCACTTTGGATCATTGATTGTTGTCACACAAAGCTAGCAGATAATTCATGCCATGTCCCTAAAAAATTTCAAAATTTTCAAGGATATAACAATTTTACAAAAATGCACAGAAAAGCTCCAGTGTTAACTGTTGAGAAACTAACAGAAACTACTAATGACCTTGTCAATGTTATCTCATTTCCATCAGTGAATGCACCTCAAATTAAGTCACTTGCAGTTCATTTAGAAACTCTTCTGCAGCGTCTTGTAAAATATAGAGATCGACTGAAAAATGACAGTGTCAGAGAAACAAAGCAAAATCTTTAAAAAAAAAGAACAGAACCATCATGATCACCCCTGGATGCTTCTTGTATTTTCATTGAGCCGAAACCAAAGATAGAACGGCAATACAGTGACTTAGACACAGAGTTGAAACAAGTAGGAGACTTTTTCTTTGTTGATCTTGATATGTACTCTCCTCAAGATAGGGTGAAAAGAAGAAATTTTATTCAAAATATGAGATTGTCAATGCCAATTATGCTCTACAGAATGTCAGCGGCCATCTTTGTTTACATAGAGTTATATAATGAAAACTTGTAGCGACTATTCCTCTGAAACTTCTTGACGGATTTTCATGAAACTTCACAGGAATGTTGCTTTTGATGTCTAATTGATCCTAGCAGGTTGGCCGGAAATTCAAGATGGCCGCCACGGCTAAAATCTTTTTTCAGAAAACAAGTTTGTAGCGACTACTTCCTGAAATCAAAATCAATCAGTAGAGCTTCAAGGTCATTGACCTCTTGTTTTGTTGTTGTTACATATGTTTGTTTTTTCATTTCTTTTATTCATGTGTTAGAAGTAGAGCATGTAAGGCCCTATTGGGCCTCTTGTGCTTAATGTTGATGTACTTGATACATTTAAAATGTTGAATCCATATTAAATATGGATTGTTTCCTGTTATTTTGCCTGCTAGTATACCATATTTACATATAACATGGTAATCAGTGTAAGTGCATTTCAAAATTATAATTATATTATAACTTCAGTCTTGTCATATATTTTCTAGCTCTAATAGTTTAAGACTAGAAGAGCTTTGTGATCACCTTGTGTCTGTCATTAACATTCAATTTAGTTCTCTCTTCTTTTCGTCAGATTATCATATTCAAACTTGGATACATGTTATAAGTAACGAAGGTCTAGGACAAGTTGGAAATCTAGTCCGACTCAGGTGTTGCTAGCAGAATTACTTACTCTTGAAGTGTAGAAAATGCCATAATATGGTCATGATACCTATTTATAACTTTTCTTTCCATATATAAAACCTGTATACAATAAGTGTATAGAATCTTGAATTAGTTAGCAAGTATGTCATTGAAAGGGCTGTGTGCATTTGTATTGTAAAAAAAAAATGCTATAACATGCTTAAATAGGAAAACTATAGATGGTATTATTCTAGTTGCGCATGCGCACACTGTTTTATTTATTTTTTTAGATACTGAAATGATTTTTTAGGGGAAAGTTAAAAAAAAAAGATTCCGTATGGTTAAAAAATATGGCCCGTATGAAAAAATCTGAAACCGAGGGAAAAAAAACAAAAAAAAACTTCCGTACTGCCGTATGCATTTTTGAAGTTAAGAATCCGAGGACCTATTTTTCAATTTGGTGTGGCTGACATATGATCAGACATATGTTCTTGCAAACACGAGCTGATATGAACGTATAAAAACCATCTGAAAATTACTTTCAGTTATTATTTTGAAACTCTGAGTGACCAACGCAACCAGTTTGCAAAGCATATTTAGCTTAGTTTAATAATATTTTATTCAGATATGTTACGATATATGTGTTAAACATCACACTATTACTAGAAACATATGCAAACGGATTGAACTACAAGTTATTACAACATTAGTTACAGTTCTCTCCATCGTGGCTAAAAAATGTATGTGGTCATCGGTTTGTAACAATACAGTTGAATATGGATTTGAAAAGAAAACAAAAGAAAAGAAAGGACACATTTAACTATACATATATATAAATGTTAAACACTGCCGTGCCATCCGCCACCCACCTAATCTACATCAACACAAATTTAGCATATTTAGCGACGGGCATTTAAAGTGTGTGTGTTTGATAATATACTCAGTTGCAAAAGGAAGTGTACACTTTGAACGTTTACTTTACACTACGTCTTTATCAAGTGACAGTCCCTTAATGATTCAAACCTATTGAACAAAAAATGACAACATGATATTGGCAATGGAATGATAACAACGTTGGTACCAAACATGGCATATTCATTTTGGAATTTGTGATTTAATTATAAAAAAAACTTTATACAATTAAATCTAAACAAAACTCAGTGTACACTTTCTTTTGCAACTGAGTATATAAGAAAAGGAGCATTATATTGAAACACGAACATAGGGATACATTTGGTGGGTCAACATTCAGTTAAATAAATAGATTAATACTAACCTATTATAGAGGCCTAGGTGTCCAATTCCCAACTTCGGAACACTTTGATTTGCGTGTATAGAATATATTTATATTGCAGGAATGTTGGACAAAGAATGTGTGAATAAGACGCTTTTCGCCAACTTTAGTGGTGCTTCCATGTATACTGTAGGATACGAGGTCATGAAGAATTTTACAGATTGCAAAATGAAACTAGTGCTCCCTAGCGAGGAATATTGGAGGTGTGTAAAACGTATGCGAACATTTTTCGCTTGCCTCTCAGTGTAGTTCCGGGCAAGACTATGGTAAATGCTTATCCAAGCAGAGGGTTAAAATCACCCCCACCACCTGCCGAATTTATAGTTTATTTTGTAATGTTTGTCATCTTCATTAAAGGTCTTCATCATGATCAATATCTTATTACATGTGCTACTCGAGTGGTGGCAGATCACGCCGAACGTGGTTCCAACGAAAAACTGGAGTGTTTATAACATAGTTTAAGTTTGCAGCAACTCTGTCGTTCTACAAGAGAGATGTTAGGCCCAGTCTGCAATTTTTTTGTATCTCAGTTTACTCAATGTAAAGGGTGGGTCTGGAATGTGATTTCCTGTTCCTGTTGTGCAATATTATATCACATATAATAGTTATGTGTTGTTCCGCCCTAAAATCCATTATAAGATATAACATATTATATCACATATAACAGTTATGTGTTGTTGCGCCCTAAAATCCATTATAAGATATAACATATTATATCACATATAACAGTTATGTGTTGTTGCGCCCTTTTAAATTATAACATATAACATATTTTATTGTATACTTTCATATTGTCCCGTTTAGTTTGCATTGAGCTAAGTGTGCAATATTCTACGATATTGCACACATTGATATTGCACGGGAACTTTTGCTCGTGCTTGCTAAGAACCGCGAAATAGAAATAAGGAACTACTTTCAAATAAAAATAACGGAATCCTTCCTATAGTGTCAACAAAAAAATACGTGTTTTTTTTTCAACCTTTTATGGCAAAAAATGATAAAATAATTCAAATGGTCACTCACCCACTGTTTTTATCGTTATCGAATGGTAAACAAACTTTAGAAAATCATTTGATGTTTTTAATGACGTCATCAGACGTCGACGTCGTTTTCGCGCAAAATAATCATTCACACAAAATGAAACTGAATGGCAAGATAGGAACTCCATCAAAAGCTATACAAATAACACAAATACAATGAAAAGTAATAGTCATACAATTAACATTGATCGAAAACAATATGAAAGTATACAATTAAAAGGTTATTGAATTTATATGGCTAAATATTACTTGGAACTCGTTGTTTTGGCGCAGGACGACTCGCAAGCTCGCCGTCCTTTGCCAAAACAACTCGTTCCCAGTAATATTTAGCCATACAAATTCAATAACCTATAATATCACATATAACGTATGTGTTGTTGGTCCCTAAATTCCAGTATAACATATTACATATTATATCACATATAACAGTTATGTGTTGTTGCGCCCAAAAATCCATTATAACATATAACATATTTATATCACATATAACAGTTATGTGTTGTTGTGCCCTATAATCCATTATAACATATACCATATTATATCACATATAACATATGTGTTGTTGCGCCCTAAAATCCAGTATAACAGATAACATATTATATCACATATAAGAGTTATGTGTTGTTGAGCCCTAAAATCCATTATACTATATAAACTATTATATCACATATAACAGCTATGTGTTGTTGAGTCCTAAAACCCATTATAACATATAACATATTATATCACATACAACATATGTGTTGTTGGTCCCTAAAATCCATTTTAAAATATACATGTAACATATTATATCACATATAACAGGTATGTGTTGTTGCGCCCAAAAATCCATTATAACATATTATATCACATATAACAGGTATGTGTTGTTGCGCCCGAAAATCCATTATAACATATAAACTATTATATCACATATAACAGTTATGTGTTGTTGAGTCCTAAAATCCATTGTAACCTATAACATATTATATCACATATAACAGTTATGTGTTGTTGCGCCCTAAAATCCATTTTAAAATATACATGTAACATATTATATCACATATAACAGGTATGTGTTGTTGCGCCCAAAAATCCATTATGACATATAACATATTTATATCACATATAACAGTTATGTGTTGTTGTGCCCTTTAATCCATTATAACATATATTATATCACATATAACATATGTGTTGTTGCGCCCTAAAATCCAGTATAACAGATAACATATTATATCACATATAACAGTTATGTGTTGTTGCGCCCTAAAATCCATTATATCATAAAAACTATTATATCACATATAACAGTTATGTGTTGTTGAGTCCTAAAATCCATTATAACATATAACATATTATATCACATATAACATATGTGTTCTTGGTCCCTAAAATCCATTTTAAAATATACATGTAACATATTATATCACATATAACAGGTATGTGTTGTTGCGCCCAAAAATCCATTATAACATATAACATATTATATTACATATAATAGTTGTGTGTTGTTATGCCATAAAACCCATTATAACATATTATATCACATATAACAGTTTGTGTTGTTGCGCCTTAAAATTCATTATAACATATTATATCACATATAACATATGTCTTGTTGCGCCCTAAAATCCATTATAAGATATAACATATTATTAATAAATATCACATATAACAGTTATGTGTTGTTGCGCCTTTAAATCAATTATAACATATAACATATTATATCATATATAACATATGCGTTGTTGCGCCCTAAAATCCATTTTAGCATATAACATATTATATCACATATACCTGTTATGTATTGTTACTCCCTAAAATCCAGTATAACTTAGAGGTTAATATACGGCCGTGGTGTGCCTTCTGTCGATAATGGCACACCTAGTGCCTTAATGGCCCGAGGGCTTTAGCAGTGTGCCGATTATGGATTTATAAAGGACTGATAATCATTGCTTTTCTACTGAAATGTGTTACTATTTATAGTAAGGTAATATGAAATAAATATAACATATGCGTTGTTGCGCCCTGAACTCCATTATGAAATATAACATATTAAATCACATATTATAGTTATGTGTTGTTGCGCCCTAAAATCCATTATAACATATAATATATTATATTACATATAACAGTTGTGTGTTGTTAGGCCCTAAAATCCATTATAACATGTTATATCACATGTAACAGTTATGTGTTGTTGCGCCCTAAAATCCATTATAACATATAACATATTATATCATATATAACATATGCGTTGTTGCGCCCTAGAATCCATTTCAACTCAGCTTGTTATTGCAGTGGCTGTAACTCTTGTGCGATTTACATCAACTTATATGGGGAAACAAGAACTACTTAAACGTATATGGGGAAACAAGAATTACATAAACGTATATGGGGAAACAAGAATTACATAAACTTATATGGGGTAACAAGAATTACATAAATGTATATGGGGAAACAAGAATTACATAAACTTATATGGGGAAACAAGAATTACATAAACTTTTATGGGGAAACAAGAATTACATAAACTTATATGGTGAAACAACAATTACATAAACGTATATGAGGAAGCAAGAATTACATAAACTTATATGGGGAAACAAGAATTACATAAATTTATATGGGGAAACAAGAATTACATAAACTTATATGGGGAAACAAAAATTACATCAACTTATGTTGGGAAACAAGAATACATAAACTTATATGGGGAAACAAGAATTACATAAACGTATATGGGGAAACAAGAATTACATAAACTTATATGGGGAAACAAGAATTACATAAACGTATATGGGGAAACAAGAATTACATCAACTTATATGGGGAAACAAGAATTACATCAACTTATATTGGGAAACAAGAATACATAAACTTATATGGGGAAACAAGAATTACATAAACGTATATGGGGAAACAAGAATTACATAAAACTTATATGGGGAAACAAGAATTACATGAACTTATATTGAGAAACAAGAATATATAAACTTATATGGGGAAACAAGAATTACATTAACTTATATGGGGAAACAAGAATTACATCAACTTATATGGGGAAACAAGAATTACATAAACTTATATGGGGAAACAAGAATTAAATCAACTTATATGGGGAAACAAGAATTACATCAACTTATATTGGGAAACAAGAATACATCAACTTATATGGGGAAACAAGAATTACATACACGTATATGGGTAAACAAGAATTACATAAAACTTATATGGGGAAACAAGAATTACATCAACTTATATTGGGAAACAAGAATACATAAACGCATATGGGGAAACAAGAACACATAAACTTATCTGGGGAAACAAGAATTACATAAACTTATATAACAGGAATTACATAAACTTATATACTTATAAGGGGAAACAAGAATTACATAAACTTATATGGGGAAACAAGATTTACATAAACTTATATGGGGAAACAAGAATTACATAAACTTATTTGGGGAAACAAGAATTACATAAACTTATATGGGGAAACAAGAATACATAAACTTATATGGGGAAACAAGAATTACATAAACTTATATGGGGAAACAAGAATACATAAACTTATATGGGGAAACAAGAATTACATACATTTATATGGGGAAACAATCAGCTTAGTTTTGATTAGCTTTGGTAATATACTCCTCAAAATAATTTAAGGACCACAAAATGTACATAAATAAGTACTTAAACTTTGATATTCTGGAATTGATATTCTGGATTTGATATTCTGGATTTGAGATATTCTGGACTTGATATTCTGGATTTGATATTCTGGATTTGATATTCATATATAAAGTTAATATATCTGTGTGACGTAACAATTGTAAAACAATGCAACTAAACTTACAAATTGCAAAAAGACAGTAACTCGTTGAATAACGGCACTTTTAAAAATGACCTAAGTCAAAACACGGTACTTAATTTATTTTGAGGAGTATAGTTGTATTTTGCAAATGTATGTATGGAAGGATGTGAAGCACGATGCAAAATAAACTTTACTTATTTATATGTTTGCAGTCGCTTCGTGCTAAGACTGCACGAGTCCGACACGATTAACGACATCGGTGGGGTCAGCCTGAAAATGTGATTTGTCTGTTGTTTGCCTGGGTCCTCATCTTCTTCTGTTTGATAAAGGGAATTAAATCATCAGGAAAAGTAAGTGTTAGATTTACTTTTTTCTCTTATTTTACACGGGATTCTTTGTGAGTCTAATTTTACAGGGACTTCTGCGTGAGTCTAATTTTACAGGGACTTCTGTGTGAGTCTTATTTTACACGGAATTCTGTGTGAGTCTTTATTAAAAGGGATTCTGTGTGAGTCTTATTTTACACGGAATTCTGTGTGAGTCTTATTTTACACGGAATACTGTGTGAGTCTTATTTTACAGGGACTTCTGTGTGAGTCTTATTTTACATGGAATTCTGTGTCAGTCTTATTTTACACGGAATTCTGTGTGATTTATATTTTACACGGAATTATGTGTGAGTCTTATTTTACAGGGACTTCTGTGTGAGTCTTATTTTACACGATATCCTGTGTGAGTCTTATTTTACACCGAATTCCGTGTGAGTCTTATTTTACACGGAATTCTGTGCGAGTCTTATTTTACACGGGATTCTGTGTGAGTCTTATTATACAGGGACGTCTGTGTCTTATTTTACAGGGACTTCTATGTGAGTCTTATTTTACACGGAATTCTGTGTGTGTCTTATTTTATACGACATTCTGTGTGAGTCTTATTTTACACGGATTTCTGTGTGAGTCTTATTTTACACGGGATTCTGTGTGAATCTTATTTTACAGGGACTTCTGTGTGAGTCTTATTTTACACGGAATTCTGTGTAAGTCTTATTTTACACGGAATTCTGTGTGAGTCTTATTTTACACGGATCTCTGTGCGAGTCTTATTTTACATGGGATTCTATTTGAGTCTTATTTTACACGGAATTCTGTGTGAGTCTTATTTTACAGGGACTTCTGTGTGAGTCTTATTTTACACGGAATTCTGTATGAGTCTTATTTTACACGGAATTCTGTGTGAGTCTTTTTTTACACGGAATTCTGTGTGAGTCTGATTTTACACGGATTTCTGTGCGAGTCTTATTTTACACGGGATTCTGTTTGAGTCTTATTTTACAGGGACTTCTGTGTGAGGCTTATTTTACAGGGACTTCTGTGTGAGTCTTATTTTACACGGAATTCTGTATGAGTCTTATTTTACACGGAATTCTGTGTGAGTCTTATTTTACACGGAATTCTGTGTGAGTCTTATTTTACACGGATTTCTGTGCGAGTCTTATTTTACACGGGATTCTGTTTGAGTCTTATTTTACAGGGACTTCTGTGTGAGGCTTATTTTACAGGGACTTCTGTGTGAGACTTATATTACACGGAATTCTGTATGAGTCTTATTTTACACGGAATTCTGTGTTAGTCTTATTTTTACAGGGACTTCTGTGTGAGGCTTATTTTACAGGGACTTCTGTGTGAGTCTTATTTTACACGGAATTCTGTACGAGTCTTATTTTACACGGAATTCTGTGTGAGTTTGATTTTACACGGAATTCTGTGTGAGTCTTATTTTACACGGAATTCTGTGTGAGTCTTATTTTACACGGATTTCTGTGCGAGTCTTATTTTACACGGGATTCTGTTTGAGTCTTATTTTACAGGGACTTCTGTGTGAGGCTTATTTTACAGGGACTTCTGTGTGAGTCTTATTTTACACGGAATTCTGTATAAGTCTTATTTTACACGGAATTCTGTGTGAGTCTGATTTTACACGGAATTCTGTGTGAGTCTTATTTCACACGGAATTGTGTGTGAGTCTTATTTTACACGGAATTCTGTGACAGTCTTATTTTACACGGGATTTTGTGTGAATCTTATTTTACAGGGACTTCTGTGTGAGTCTTATTTCACACGGAATTCTGTATGGTATGAGTCTTATCTTACACGGAATTCTATGTTAGTCTTATTTTACACGGAATCTGTGTGAGTCTTATTTTACACGGGATTCTGTGTGAATCTTATTTTACAGGGATTTCTGTTTGAGTCTTATTTTACACGGAATTCTGTATGGTATGAGTCTTATTTTACACGGAATTCTGTATGAGTCTTATTTTACACGTAATTCTGTGTGAGTCTTATTTTACACGGAATTCTGTGTGAGTCTTATTTTACACGGAATCTGTGTGAGTCTTATTTTACACGGAATCTGTGTGAGTCTTATTTTACACGGGATTCCGTGTGAGTCTTATTTTACACGGAATTACGCGTGAGTCTTATTTTACACGGAATTCTGTGTGAGTCTTATTTTACACGGACTACTGTATGAGTCTTAATTTACATGGAATTCTGTGTCAGTCTTATTTTACACGGAATTCTGTGTGAGTTATATTTTACACGGAATTATGTGTGAGTCTTATTTTACAGGGACTTCTGTGTGAGTCTTATTTTACACGATATCCTGTGTAAGTCTTATTTTACACCGAATTCCGTGTGAGTCTTATTTTACACGGAATTCTGTGCGAGTCTTATTTTACACGAGTTTCTGTGTGAGTCTTATTATACAGGGACGTCTGTGTGAGTCTTATTTTACAGGGACTTCTATGTGAGTCTTATTTTACACGGAATTCTGTGTGTGTCTTATTTTATACGACATTCTGTGTGAATCTTATTTTACAGGGACTTCTGTGTGAGTCTTATTTTACACGGAATTCTGTGTGAGTCTTATTTTACACGGAATTCTGTGTGAGTCTTATTTTACACGGATCTCTGTGCGAGTCTGATTTTACACGGGATTCTGTTTGAGTCTTATTTTATAGGGACTTCTGTGTGAGGCTTATTTTACAGGGACTTCTGTGTGAGTCTTATTTTACACGGAATTCTGTATGAGTCTTATTTTACACGGAATTCTGTGTGAACTTTTTTTACACGGAATTCTTTGTGAGTCTTATTTTACACGGATTTCTGTGCGAGTCTTATTTTACACGGGATTCTGTTTGAGTCTTATTTTACAGGGACTTCTGTGCGAGGCTTATTTTACAGGGACTTCTGTGTGAGTCTTAGTTTACACGGATTTCTGTATGAGTTTTATTTTACACGGAATTCTGTGTGAGTCTTATTTTACACGGAATTCTGTGTGAGTCTTATTTTACACGGATTTCTGTGCGAGTCTTATTTTACACGGGATTCTGTGTGAGTCTTATTATACAGGGACGTCTGTGTCTTATTCTACAGGGACTTCTATGTGAGTCTTATTTTACACGGAATTCTGTGTGTGTCTTATTTTATACGACAGTCTTATTTTACACGGATTTCTGTGCGAGTCTTATTTTACACGGGATTCTGTGTGAATCTTATTTTACAGGGACTTCTGTGTGAGTCTTATTTTACACGGAATTTTGAGTAAGTCTTATTTTACACGGAATTCTGTGTGAGTCTTATTTTACACGGATCTCTGTCCGAGTCTTATTTTACATGGGATTCTGTTTGAGTCTTATTTTACAGGGACTTCTGTGTGAGTCTTATTTTACAGGGACTTCTGTGTGAGTCTTATTTTACACGGAATTCTGTATGAGTCTTATTTTACACGGAATTCTGTGTGAGTCTTTTTTTACACGGAATTCTGTGTGAGTCTGATTTTACACGTATTTCTGTGCGAGTCTTATTTTACACGGGATTCTGTGTGAGTCTTATTTTACAGGGACTTCTGTGTGAGGCTTATTTTACAGGGACTTCTGTGTGAGTCTTATTTTACACGGAATTCTGTATGAGTCTTATTTTACACGGAATTCTGTGTGAGTCTTATTTTACACGGAATTCTGTGTGAGTCTTATTTTACACGGATTTCTGTGCGAGTCTTATTTTACACGGGATTCTGTTTGAGTCTTATTTTACAGGGACTTCTGTGTGAGGCTTATTTTACATGGACTTCTGTGTGAGACTTATTTTACACGGAATTCTGTATGAGTCTTATTTTACACGGAATTCTATCTGAGTCTTATTTAACACGGAATTCTGTGTGAGTCTTATTTTACACGGATTTCTGTGCGAGTCTTATATTACACGGGATTCTGTTTGAGTCTTATTTTACAGGGACTTCTGTGTGAGGCTTATTTTACAGGGACTTCTGTGTGAGTCTTATTTTACACGGAATTCTGTACGAGTCTTATTTTACACGGAATTCTGTGTAAGTTTGATTTTACACGGAATTCTGTGCGAGTCTTATTTTACACGAGTTTCTGTGTGAGTCTTATTATACAGGGACGTCTGTGTGAGTTTTATTTTACAGGGACTTCTATGTGAGTCTTATTTTACACGGAATTCTGTGTGTGTCTTATTTTATACGACATTCTGTGTGAGTCTTATTTTACACGGATTTCTGTGTGAGTCTTATTTTACACGAGATTCTGTGTGAATCTTATTTTACAGGGACTTCTGTGTGAGTCTTATTTTACACGGAATTCTGTGTGAGTCTTATTTTACACGGAATTCTGTGTGAGTCTTATTTTACACGGATCTCTGTGCGAGTCTGATTTTACACGGGATTCTGTTTGAGTCTTATTTTATAGGGACTTCTGTGTGAGGCTTATTTTACAGGGACTTCTGTGTGAGTCTTATTTTACACGGAATTCTGTATGAGTCTTATTTTACACGGAATTCTGTGTGAACTTTTTTTACACGGAATTCTTTGTGAGTCTTATTTTACACGGATTTCTGTGCGAGTCTTATTTTACACGGGATTCTGTTTGAGTCTTATTTTACAGGGACTTCTGTGCGAGGCTTATTTTACAGGGACTTCTGTGTGAGTCTTAGTTTACACGGATTTCTGTATGAGTTTTATTTTACACGGAATTCTGTGTGAGTCTTATTTTACACGGAATTCTGTGTGAGTCTTATTTTACACGGATTTCTGTGCGAGTCTTATTTTACACGGGATTCTGTGTGAGTCTTATTATACAGGGACGTCTGTGTCTTATTCTACAGGGACTTCTATGTGAGTCTTATTTTACACGGAATTCTGTGTGTGTCTTATTTTATACGACATTCTGTGTGAGTCTTATTTTACACGGATTTCTGTGCGAGTCTTATTTTACACGGGCTTCTGTGTGAATCTTATTTTACAGGGACTTCTGTGTGAGTCTTATTTTACACGGAATTCTGTGTAAGTCTTATTTTACACGGAATTCTGTGTGAGTCTTATTTTACACGGATCTCTGTGCGAGTCTTTTTTTACATGGGATTCTGTTTGAGTCTTATTTTACAGGGACTTCTGTGTGAGTCTTATTTTACAGGGACTTCTGTGTGAGTCTTATTTTACACGGAATTCTGTATGAGTCTTATTTTACACGGAATTCTGTGTGAGTCTTTTTTTACACGGAATTCTGTGTGAGTCTGATTTTACACGGATTTCTGTGCGAGTCTTATTTTACACGGGATTCTGTTTGAGTCTTATTTTACAGGGACTTCTGTGTGAGGCTTATTTTACAGGGACTTCTGTGTGAGTCTTATTTTACACGGAATTCTGTATGAGTCTTATTTTACACGGAATTCTGTGTGAGTCTTATTTTACACGGAATTCTGTGTGAGTCTTATTTTACACGGATTTCTGTGCGAGTCTTATTTTACACGGGATTCTGTTTGAGTCTTATTTTACAGGGACTTCTGTGTGAGGCTTATTTTACAGGGACTTCTGTGTGAGACTTATTTTACACGGAATTCTGTATGAGTCTTATTTTACACGGAATTTTGTCTGAGTCTTATTTAACACGGAATTCTGTGTGAGTCTTTTTTTACACGGATTTCTGTGCGAGTCTTATATTACACGGGATTCTGTTTGAGTCTTATTTTACAGGGACTTCTGTGTGAGGCTTATTTTACAGGGACTTCTGTGTGAGTCTTATTTTACACGGAATTCTGTACGAGTCTTATTTTACACGGAATTCTGTGTGAGTTTGATTTTACACGGAATTCTGTGTGAGTCTTATTTTACACTGAATTCTGTGTGAGTCTTATTTTACACGGATTTCTGTGCGAGTCTTATTTGACACGGGATTCTGTTTGAGTCTTATTTTACAGGGACTTCTGTGTGAGGCTTATTTTACAGGGACTTCTGTGTAAGTCTTATTTTACATGGAATTCTGTATAAGTCTTATTTTAAACGGAATTCTGTGTGAGTCTGATTTTACACGGAATTCTGTGTGAGTCTTATTTTACACGGAATTCTGTGTCAGTCTTATTTTACACGGAATTCTGTGTCAGTCTTATTTTACACGGGATTTTGTATGGTATGAGTCTTATCTTACACGGAATTCTATGTTAGTCTTATTTTACACGGAATCTGTGTGAGTCTTATTTTACACGGGATTCTGTGTGAATCTTATTTTACAGGGATTTCTGTGTGAGTCTTATTTTACACCGAATTCTGTATGGTATGAGTCTTATTTTACACGGAATTCTGTATGAGTCTTATTTTACACGTAATTCTGTGTGAGTCTTATTTTACACGGAATTCTGTGTGAGTCTTATTTTACACGGAATCTGTGTGAGTCTTATTTTACACGGAATCTGTGTGAGTCTTATTTTACACGGGATTCCGTGTGAGTCTTATTTTACACGGAATTACGCGTGAGTCTTATTTTACACGGAATTCTGTGTGAGTCTTATTTTACACGGAATACTGTATGAGTCTTATTTTACATGGAATTCTGTGTCAGTCTTATTTTACACGGAATTCTGTGTGAGTTTTATTTTACACGGAATTATGTGTGAGTCTTATTTTACAGGGACTTCTGTGTGAGTCTTATTTTACACGATATCCTGTGTAAGTCTTATTTTACACCGAATTCCGTGTGAGTCTTATTTTACACGGAATTCTGTGCGAGTCTTATTTTACACGAGTTTCTGTGTGAGTCTTATTATACACGGGATTCTGTGTGAATCTTATTTTACAGGGACTTCTGTGTGAGTCTTATTTTACACGGAATTCTGTGCGAGTCTTATTTTACACGGGATTCTGTGTGAGTCTTATTATACAGGGACGTCTGTGTCTTATTCTACAGAGACTTCTATGTGAGTCTTATTTTACACGGAATTCTGTGTGTGTCTTATTTTATACGACATTCTGTGTGAGTCTTATTTTACACGGATTTCTGTGCGAGTCTTATTTTACACGGGATTCTGTGTGAATCTTATTTTACAGGGACTTCTGTGTGAGTCTTAATTTACACGGAATTCTGTGTAAGTCTTATTTTACACGGAATTCTGTGTGAGTCTTATTTTACACGGATCTCTGTGCGAGTCTTATTTTACATGGGATTCTGTTTGAGTCTTATTTTACAGGGACTTCTGTGTGAGTCTTATTTTACAGGGACTTCTGTGTGAGTCTTATTTTACACGGAATTCTGTATGAGTCTTATTTTACACGGAATTCTGTGTGAGTCTTATTTTACAGGGACTTCTGTGTGAGGCTTATTTTACACGGAATTCTGTATGAGTCTTATTTTACACGGAATTCTGTGTGAGTCTTATTTTACACGGAATTCTGTGTGAGTCTTATTTTACACGGATTTCTGTGCGAGTCTTATTTTACACGGGATTCTGTTTGAGTCTTATTTTACAGGGACTTCTGTGTGAGGCTTATTTTACAGGGACTTCTGTGTGAGACTTATTTTACACGGAATTCTGTATGAGTCTTATTTTACACGGAATTCTGTCTGAGTCTTATTTAACACGGAATTCTGTGTGAGTCTTATTTTACACGAATTTCTGTGCGAGTCTTATATTACATGGGATTCTGTTTGAGTCTTATTTGACAGGGACTTCTGTGTGAGGCTTATTTTACAGGGACTTCTGTGTGAGTCTTATTTTACACGGAATTCTGTACGAGTCTTATTTTACACGGAATTCTGTGTGAGTTTGATTTTACACGGAATTCTGTGTGAGTCTTATTTTACACGGAATTCTGTGTGAGTCTTATTTTACACGGATTTCTGTGCGAGTCTTATTTTACACGGGATTCTGTTTGAGTCTTATTTTACAGGGACTTCTGTGTGAGGCTTATTTTACAGGGACTTCTTTGTGAGTCTTATTTTACATGGAATTCTGTATAAGTCTTATTTTACACGGAATTCTGTGTGAGTCTGATTTTACACGGAATTCTGTGTGAGTCTTATTTTACACGGAATTCTGTGTCAGTCTTATTTTACCCGGAATTCTGTGTCAGTCTTATTTTACACGGGATTTTGTGTGAATCTTATTTTACAGGGACTTCTGTGTGAGTCTTATTTCACACGGAATTCTGTATGGTATGAGTCTTATCTTACACGGAATTCTATGTTAGTCTTATTTTACACGGAATCTGTGTGAGTCTTATTTTACACGGGATTCTGTGTGAATCTTATTTTACAGGGATTTCTGTGTGAGTCTTATTTTACACGGAATTCTGTATGGTATGAGTCTTATTTTACACGGAATTCTGTATGAGTCTTATTTTACACGTAATTCTGTGTGAGTCTTATTTTACACGGAATTTTGTGTGAGTCTTATTTTACACGGAATCTGTGTGAGTCTTATTTTACACGGAATCTGTGTGAGTCTTATTTTACACGGGATTCCGTGTGAGTCTTATTTTACACGGAATTACGCGTGAGTCTTATTTTACACGGAATTCTGTGTGAGTCTTATTTTACACGGAATACTGTATGAGTCTTATTTTACATGGAATTCTGTGTCAGTCTTATTTTACACGGAATTCTGTGTGAGTTTTATTTTACACGGAATTATGTGTGAGTCTTATTTTACAGGGACTTCTGTGTGAGTCTTATTTTACCCGATATCCTGTGTAAATCTTATTTTACACCGAATTCCGTGTGAGTCTTATTTTACACGGAATTCTGTGCGAGTCTTATTTTACACGAGTTTCTGTGTGAGTCTTATTATACACGGGATTCTGTGTGAATCTTATTTTACAGGGACTTCTGTGTGAGTCTTATTTTACACGGAATTCTGTGTGAGTCTTATTTTACACGGAATTCTGTGTGAGTCTTATTTTACACGGATCTCTGTGCGAGTCTGATTTTACACGGGATTCTGTTTGAGTCTTATTTTATAGGGACTTCTGTGTGAGGCTTATTTTACAGGGACTTCTGTGTGAGTCTTATTTTACACGGAATTCTGTATGAGTCTTATTTTACGCGGAATTCTGTGTGAACTTTTTTTACACGGAATTCTTTGTGAGTCTTATTTTACACGGATTTCTATGCGAGTCTTATTTTACACGGGATTCTGTTTGAGTCGTATTTTACAGGGACTTCTGTGCGAGGCTTATTTTACAGGGACTTCTGTGTGAGTCTTATTTTACACGGAATTCTGTATGAGTTTTATTTTACACGGAATTCTGTGTGAGTCTTATTTTACACGGAATTCTGTGTGAGTCTTATTTTACACGGATTTCTGTGCGAGTCTTATTTTACACGGGATTCTGTTAGAGTCTTATTTTACAGGGACTTCTGTGTGAGGCTTATTTTACAGGGACTTCTGTGTGAGTCTTATTTTACACGGAATTCTGTATGAGTCTTATTTTACACGGAATTCTGTGTTAGTCTTATTTTACACGATATCCTGTGTAAGTCTTATTTTACACCGATTTCCGTGTGAGTCTTATTTCACACGGAATTCTGTGCGAGTCTTATTTTACACGAGTTTCTGTGTGAGTCTTATTATACAGGGACGTCTGTGTGAGTCTTGTTATACAGGGACGTCTGTGTGAGTCTTATTTTACAGGGACTTCTATGTGAGTCTTATTTTACACGGAATTCTGTGTGAGTCTTATTTTACACGGAATTCTGTGTGAGTCTTTTTTTACACGGATTTCTGTGCGAGTCTTATTTTACACGGGATTCTGTTTGAGTCTTATTTTACAGGGATTTCTGTGTGAGGCTTATTTTACAGGGACTTCTGTGTGAGTCTTATTTTACACGGAATTCTGTATGAGTCTTATTTTACACGGAATTTCTGTGTTAGTCTTATTTTACACAATATCCTGTGTAAGTCTTATTTTACACCGAATTCCGTGTGAGTCTTATTTTACACGGAATTCTGTGCGAGTCTTATTTTACACGGGATTCTGTTTGAGTCTTATTATACAGGGACGTCTGTGTGAGTCTTATTATACAGGGACGTCTGTGTGAGTCTTATTTTACAGGGACTTCTATGTGAGTCTTATTTTACACGGAATTCTGTGTGTGTCTTATTTTATACGACATTCTGTGTGAGTCTTATTTTACACGGATTTCTGTGTGAGTCTTATTTTACACGGGATTCTGTGTGAATCTTATTTTACAGGGACTTCTGTGTGAGTCTTATTTTACACGGAATTCTGTGTGAGTCTTATTTTACACGGAATTCTGTGTGAGTCTTATTTTACACGGATCTCTGTGCGAGTCTGATTTTACACGGGATTCTGTTTGAGTCTTATTTTATAGGGACTTCTGTGTGAGGCTTATTTTACAGGGACTTCTGTGTGAGTCTTATTTTACACGGAATTCTGTATGAGTCTTATTTTACACGGAATTCTGTGTGAACTTTTTTTACACGGAATTCTTTGTGAGTCTTATTTTACACGGATTTCTGTGCGAGTCTTATTTTACACGGGATTCTGTTTGAGTCTTATTTTACAGGGACTTCTGTGCGAGGCTTATTTTACAGGGACTTCTGTGTGAGTCTTATTTTACACGGAATTCTGTATGAGTTTTATTTTACACGGAATTCTGTGTGAGTCTTATTTTACACGGAATTCTGTGTGAGTCTTATTTTACACGGTTTTATGTGCGAGTCTTATTTTACACGGGATTCTGTTTGAGTCTTATTTTACAGGGACTTCTGTGTGAGGCTTATTTTACAGGGACTTCTGTGTGAGTCTTATTTTACACGGAATTCTGTATGAGTCTTATTTTACACGGAATTCTGTGTTAGCCTTATTTTTACACGGAATTTTGTGTGAGTCTTATTTAACACGGAATTCTGTGTGAGTCTTATTTTACACGGAATTCTGTGTGAGTCTTATTTTACACGGATTTCTGTGCGAGTCTTATTTTACACGGGATTCTGTTTGAGTCTTATTTTACAGGGACTTCTGTGTGAGGCTTTTTTTACAGGGACTTCTGTGTGAGTCTTATTTTACACGGAATTCTGTACGAGTCTTATTTTACACGGAATTCTGTGTGAGTCTGATTTTACACGGAATTCTGTGTGAGTCTTATTTTACACGGAATTCTGTGTGAGTCTTATTTTACACGGATTTCTGTGCGAGTCTTATTTTACACGGGATTCTGTTTGAGTCTTTTTTTACACGGACTTCTGTGTGAGGCTTATTTTACAGGGGATTTTGTGTGAATCTTTTTTTACAGGGACTTCTGTGTGAGTCTTATTTCACACGGAATTATGTATGGTATGAGTCTTATCTTACACGGAATTCTGTGTGAGTCTTATTTTACACGGAATCTGTGTGAGTGTTATTTTACACGGGATTCTGTGTGAGTCTTATTTAAACGGGATTCTGTGTGAATCTTATTTTACAGGGACTTCTGTGTGAGTCTTATTTTACACGGAATTCTGTATGGTATGAGGCTTATTTTACACGGAATTCTGTATGAGTATTATTTTACACGTAATTCTGTGTGAGTCTTATTTTACACGGAATTCTGTGTGAGTCTTATTATACACGGAATCTGTGTGAGTCTTATTTTACACGGGATTCCGTGTGAGTCTTATTTTACACGGACTTACGCGTGAGTCTTATTTTACACGGAATTCTGTGTGAGTCTTATTTTACACGGAATACTGTATGAGTCTTATTTTACACGGAATTCTCTGTGAGTCTTTTTTTACACGGAAAACTGTATGAGTCTTATTTTACACGGAATACTGTATGAGTCTTATTTTACAAAGAATACTGTATGATTCTTATTTTTCATGGAATACTGTATGAGTCTTATTTTGCACGGAATTATGTATGAGTCTTATTTTACACGGATTTCTGTGCGAGTCTTATTTTACACGGGATTCTGTTTGAGTCTTCTTTTACAGGGACTTCTGTGTGAGGCTTATTTTACAGGGACTTCTGTTTGAGTCTTATTTTACACGGAATTTTGTATGAGTCTTATTTTACACGGAATTCTGTGTGAGTCTTATTTTACACGGAATTCTGTGTGAGTCTTTTTTTACACGGAATTCTGTGTGAGTCTTATTTTACACGGATTTCTGTGCGAGTCTTATTTTACACGGTATTCAGTTTGAGTTTTATTTTACAGGGACTTCTGTGTGAGGCTTATTTTACAGGGACTTCTGTGTGAGTCTTATTTCACACGGAATTCTATATGAGTCTTAATTTACACGGAATTCTGTGTGAGTCTTATTTTACACGGAATTCTGTGCGAGTCTTATTTTACACGGATTTCTGTGCGAGTCTTATTTTACGCGGGATTCTGTGTGATGCTTATTTTACAGGGACTTCTATGTGAGGCTTATTTTACAGGGACTTCTGTGTGAGTCTTATTTTACACGGAATTCTGTATGAGTCTTATTTTACACGGAATTATTTGTGAGTCTGATTTTACACGGAATTCTGTGTGAGTCTTATTTTACAAGGAATTGTGTGTGAGTCTTATTTTACACGGAATTCTGTGTGAGTCTTATTTGACACGGGATTTTGTGTGAGTCTTATTTTAAAGGGACTTCTGTGTGAGTCTTATTTTACACGGAATTCTGTATGGTATGAGTCTTATTTTACACGGAATTCTGTGTGAGTCTTATTTTACACGGAATCTGTGTGAGTCTTATTTTAGACGGGATTCTGTTTGAGTCTTATTTAAACGGGATTCTGTGTGAATCTTATTTTACAGGGACTTCTGTGTGAGTCTTATTTTACACGGAATTCTGTATGATATGAGTATTATTTTACACGGAATTCTGTGTGAGTCTTATTTTACACGGAATTCCGCGTGAGTCTTATTTTACACGAAATTCTGTGTGAGTCTTATTTTACACGGAATACTGTATGAGTCTTATTTTACACGGAATTCTGTATGATATGAGTCTTATTTTACACGTAATTCTGTGTGAGTCTTATTTTACACGGAATTCCGCGTGAGTCTTATTTTACACGAAATTCTGTGTGAGTCTTATTTTACACGGAATACTGTATGAGTCTTATTTTACACAGAATTCTGTGTGAGTCTTATTTGACACGGAATACTGTATGAGTCTTATTTTACACGGAATACAGTATGAGTCATATTTTACACGGAATACTGTATGAGTCTTATTTTACACGGAATTCTGTGTGAGTCTTCTTTTACACGGATTTCTGTGTGAGTCTTATTTTACACGGAATTCTGTGTGAGTCTTATTTTACACGGAATTCTGTATGGTATGAGTCTTATTTTACACGGAATTCTGTATGAGTCTTATTTTACACGTAATTCTGTGTGAGTCTTATTTTACACGGAATCTGTGTGAGTCTTATTTTACACGGGATTCCGTGTGAGTCTTATTTAACACGGAATTCCGCGTGAGTCTTATTTTACACGGAATTCTGTGTGAGTCTTATTTTACACGGAATACTGTATCAGTCTTATTTTACACGGAATTCTGTGTGAGTCTTATTTGACACGGAATACTGTATGAGTCTTATTTTACACGGAATACAGTATGAGTCATATTTTACACGGAATACTGTATGAGTCTTATTTTACACGGAATTCTGTGTGAGTCTTCTTTTCCACGGAATTCTGTGTGAGTCTTATTTTATACGGAATTCTGTGTGAGTCTTATTTTACAGGGACTTCTGCGTGAGTCTTATTTTACACGGAATTCTGTATGAGTCTTATTTTACACGGGATTTTGTGTGAGTCTTATTTTACAGGGACTTCTGTGTGAGTCTTATTTTACATGGGATTCTGTGTGAGTCTTATTTTACAGGAACTTCTGTGTGAGTCTTATTTTACACGGAATTCTGTGTGAGTCTTTTCTTACACGGAATTCAGTGTGAGTCTTATTTAACACAGAATTCTGTGTGAGTTTTATTTTACATGGTATTCTGTGTGAGTCTTATTTTACACGGAATTCTGTGTGAGTCTTTTATTAAATTATGTTTTTCGTCGCCATTCGCGGATTAAGATGTCATTTACTAAACGTAACATGTAATAATTATGACGTAGGTTGTGTAATTCAATGCTATCTTTCCTTATGTGATTCTGATAGTCCTTCTGACGAGAGGAGTAACCATATGTATATCTTCATCGACAGATTGTGTACTTCACGGCTACCTTCCCTTACGTGATTCTGATTGTCCTTCTGACGAGAGGAGTAACCATATGTATATCTTCATCGACAGATTGTGTACTTCACGGCTACCTTCCCTTACGTGATTCTGATTGTCCTTCTGGCGAGAGAAGTAACCATATGTGTATCTTCTTCGACAGATTGTGTACTTCAAGGCTACCTTCCCGTGTCCTTCTGGCGAGAGGAGTAACCATATGTGTATCTTTTTCGACAGGTTGTATACTTCACGGCTACCTTCCCGTACGTGATCCTGATCGTCCTGCTGGTGAGAGGTCTAACTTTGCCAGGCTACCTTGAAGGTATCAAGTTTTACATGATACCGGAATGGGAAAAGTTGAAAAATCCAAAGGTATTTGGTTATCTTTAAAATATGTATCCTGAACGAATAAGACATGTTACAACTCCTTCTGCACTATCATTTTGTTTCAGTTGACATTATTTTTGTAAACAGCATAAGTCAAATAATGCACACCTTTTGGAAAAATAACTGTTATAAAAAGCTTAGCTCTACCAAAGTTAAATCACTTATTTTCATCATTACCTAATCCACCTGCGGACCAGGTTACAACTCCTTCTGCACTATCATTTTGTTCCAGTTGACATTATTTTTGTAAACAGCATAAGTCAAATAATTCACACCTTTTGGAAAAATAACTGTTATAAAAAGCTTAGCTCTACCAAAGTAAAATCACTTATTTTCATCATTACCTAATCCACCTGCGGACCAGATCACACTGTTGCAAAAAATGTGTTTTAATTTCCTCTGGAATAACCACACAGACAAAATAAAGAGATATGTTGTAACTCAAGATTATGATTATGGTGGACTTAGAATGATCAATATTAAACAGTTCATATATTCTCTGAAATTAACGTGGATTAGAAGACTTTTGATTGGGAACAAAAAATGTATGTAAATCCATAAACATACCCATTCAGCACCAATATGCTATTTTTCGGTAATGATAATGTAAAGAAAAACGTGCAAGATTTATGCAATCCTTTCTGGAAGGATGTTTACACAAGTCTTAACATCTTACTAGATGTTAAAAAATCATTGTCATGGAAAGATTTCTTAACACAACCATTATGGTACAATAATAACATTAAGATTGGAAGATCATGTGCTTTTTATAAAAGATGGTATGATAAAGGTATTTTATTCATTACTGATATAATGGATAACAATGGTAATCGTCTCTCTTTTACACTATTTATCGAGAAGTTTGGTGCACGGTAACATTTTTTAGAATATGAAGGTATGACTGCAGCAATACGGGACTACCTTCAAAAACAAAATTTATCTCATCTTGCCATTAATTTAGAAAATCCAGTTTGCCCATCAGTAATGTCCCTTATAACAAGCGCACAGAAAGGCTGTCGTCCCATTTATGATATACTTAATAAATCAAATGTACATCCAACATCTATAGCCAAATGGGGGCAATATGATTTAAATATAGACAGAGAATGGAATGACTTATTCAAAATACCTATCAAAAGTACAAAAGACACCAGGTTACAATGGTTCCAGGTAAAAATAAACCACAGAATTACTGCTACAAACTTCCTTTTGACAAAAATGAAGATAAGAAATGATAATTCCTGTAGCTTTTGTACAGAGTCTCCAGAAACCATTACACATTTATTCTGGGAATGTAAATATATTAAAACATTCTGGGATATTTTTAAGATTACTTGCAATGACAATAATATAATAATATATAAAAGAAATCATATTTGGGTCTAGTTAACATGATATTGTTTTAATAAATTAATTTTGCATGCAAAAAATCTTCATATATAAATGTAAGTTAGATGGAAGAATGCCACTGTCCATAAATTTCAAACCACAAATTAAATACATATATTAAACTGAAAAAATAAATGCAATTAAAAGTATTGCATTTGATAAATTTGAAAAACCTTGGTCGACTTACAAATGTCTACTTAATTAGTTTTTTAGCTTAAATTTAAAGTTACACTGTGCAACACATCTATCGTATTTCTTCTTCTAATCTTTGATACAGAAAAAAAAAGTTCCCAAGAAATATGTAGTTGTATCTGCTAAAGTATGTTCCCCGCTGTTCCCACTGAATAATGAAGAGTCACACCTCCATAGATAGATCTTGTCTTTTCTTTATATATTTATTTTTGGATAATAGCATTTTTTCACACAATCAGCTATAGCAAAACTCAGCAGAGATAGTATGTGGATTTGTATAAAAACTGAAACATTCGTACTTGATTATTTTAGCATTGCATTTATCTATGTTAAATATGTGTTTATGTAAAACATATATGCTGGGTTTTAAAAAAGAAAAGGAAAAAAGCATCTTTATCATTATCAAGGAAGACGTATTAAAGTAACATAATAAATATCTTGACAATTGCAATTTTTTTCAGCTTTCAAGTGTAAAAGGGACATACAGAAATCTGGTTTTTGTAAATAAAACTTTTGAAAGATCCTCGGAGTCCCTCTTTCAGAAAAGTGTATTTTAAGTCTTACTTTAAAGACTTGAACTAATAGTTAAATAAAGTTAAGAATAAGTACCCATTTATGAGTATTTTTGCTAGAAAATACACCCGACAAGGACACTTAGTCCTGCACTATAATGGGTACACATAAATTGTGGCTTCAATTTTCGATGGGATATTTCATTTACATTGTCACGAATATTTCTTTTATATAAATGCAATTAGAGTTAAGATACTGTTTGGACTCAAACCAGTGATTTCATTTCGAAAACAATAACTGATGTAGTCAGGGTGATGACCTAGTTTTTGGTAGAGAGCAAAAGCCCCTTAAAAAGAGCAATTAAATATATTGTCAGCCCGACGGCCCAGTCCCATGTTTTCATAATTTGCCTATACCGTTTGTTTAGTGTGTTCTTGCGTGTTCCTGGTACGATATTGTCTCTATATGATATTTGTTTTACCAATAGGTGTGGTCTGATGCAGCCACCCAGATTTTCTACTCACTGGGTCCAGCATTTGGGGGACTACTAACTATGTCCAGTTTCAACAAATTCAAGAGCAACTGCTGGAGGTAAACCATGGTGATATATATATGCACAGACATTTAAAAGTGACATTAGCAACGTTTTTTCAAATATAATAGATGTAAAATCGTTGATCTTTTCTTTAATTCACTCGAATGCATCATGTTAACCCCTATATTCCTTATGCTATTGTTCTCTAGTTATCTATGCCAAAAAAAGCTAGTTTGGTTTAAATCTAGGGTTAGCGTGTAACTAATTAAAATAGTCGCATAGTCTCTGTCAGTTGATAAACACATAAATAAATGAGACACGAAATTACGTTTTATTACATTCATTTTCAGAGACTCGTTGATTGTAGGTTTTATCAACTGTGGTACGAGTGTATTTGCAGGATTCGCCATATTTTCCCTGCTGGGCTTCATGGCACATCAGACGAATCAGGAGGTTAAGGACGTGGCAGACAGCGGTAAATATTATTTAGATATATGTACAACTTGTACTTGTCATAAGGATAAAATGGGTAAAAGGGAATAAATGAATTGAACAATCAGGAGGTTAAGGACGTAGCAGACAGCGGTAAATATCATTTAGATACAACTTGTACTTGTCATAAGGATAAAACGGGTAAAAGGGAATACATAAATGGACCAGTCAGGAGTTTAAGGACGTAACAGACATAGGTAAATATCATTTAGATACAACTTGTACTTGTCACAAAAGGGAATAAATGAATGGACCAATCAGGAGGTTAAGGACGCAGCAGACAGCGGTAAATATCACTTAGATATAACTTTTATTTGCCACAAGTAGAAAAAGGGTAAAAGGGAATAAATGAATGGACAAATCAGGAGGTTAAGGACGCAGCAGACAGCGGTAAATATAATTTAGATAGAACTTGTAGTTGCCATAAGGAAAGAAGAAAAATAAGAATAAATTATTGGACTAATCAGGAGGGGACGTAGCAGATAGCGGCAAATATCATTTAGAAAAATATAATATGATTGTCATAAAAAAGAAATGACGAGTGCTGTTCGGAATACAAAGTCTGTCGTCTGATTTGGAAAATGCATATTTAAACATTGAAATAACAATTATTTTATTAAATATATTGAAACATGTTAATGTGTTACGTAATATGTAATATAGAAACATGTTACTGTATTAATATAAAATAGTAACATATTAATGTATTTCCCGCGATATGAACTCTGTATGCTTTATAAAGGTAAAGGAAAATACGAGTATTTGTTCCTATAACCATATGTCTGATACGATACTCATTATAACACAACAGCTGAATACATTATTTCCTATAACATTCAGATATTTAGTGCATTGTGTCTTGGTTTTACTACTTAAGATGTTACATACATATCAAAGACATGTCCGGTAATAACAGTTATCTCCCAGAAATACAATCTTAATCAAAATGTCACACTTTCCTACAGGTCCCGGCCTGGCATTCATAGTGTATCCAGAAGGACTTGCACGACTTCCGGTTTCGTCTTTGTGGGCATTCATGTTCTTCTTCATGCTGCTGACGCTCGGCTTGGACAGTCAGGTAGGTTAGACAGGTTAGAGTAATCGCTAAGTCACGTTAGTGTCTCTAAATAATGTTACTTAACATAAAGAAGAAACGATAAAACACTTAATTTTAAAACCCTTTTCTCATAACATTTCATTTTGCACGTTGCATTACCCTTCCTAATCCTCATTTATATCATCATATAGGTTATAGTCATGACGATTGTAATCTCCAACATCACAATCATCACCAACATCGTCTGCATCATCATTTTACTCATTAATCGCCTCCTCCAAATTGAATACATCGTCAACTGCATTGTGTTTCAGCACCGTGTGACAGGTTACTGGTCAAGAATAGGGTCCTTGCTTTTCCAGGCAGAGGGGTAAAATGTCCCCAAATTCATTTTTTTGTTTGTTTTTTTGTTTCGAATTCATGTTTATTTTGTTACTTATGTCGTTACCGGTCTTCGTCATCATTCCTTTGCTGTCTCATGTGCTATTTTAGTTGTGACAGAAAACAATGACCGTGGCTTTAGAGAAAACTGGAGTGTTGTCAACAGAATTTGCAGGAATTCTGCAGTTTTGAATATTTTTTCTCGATATAAATAAATTATGCAGTTGTTAGGAATATTCATTCCTGATGGGGCCTTATAACTAATTTCAATTGGTGAGCCATAAAACCCAATTCAACTCTCAACTCTTTGTGTTTCACGGACAAAAATAAGTGTTTACTGTTATTATGATGATTATTATAGTTGGTAGTTTGATCAATATTATTATCACAATCATTATTATTATATTCTGTAGTTCGTGAATATGGAGACGGTGATAAGTGGAGCGGCGGACGTGTGGCCTCGAATACTGAGGAAGCATAAGGCCCTATTTACGTTCATCTGCTGCATAATAGGATTTTTATTGGGCATACCAATGACGACCAAGGTCAGTTAATTATGTCTGCTCTTTCTGCTCCAGTATCAGCGACTGTTTGCAACACTTGCCTGTGTGTCTCTTCTAAGTTTAACAATACTATATACTCTAAAACAAGACATACATATTATGCATTATCAAATATTGTACACCAATACCTATTGTACATTACATAATGTACATTAATACATAAATCTATGCTGAACTTCACTGCATTGTCCATGTCGCATGTCCTTTTATAGTGTTCTTTCTATTTTATTCGTAATTTTAACATACTACATCATATTGTTATGCTTTCTATTAATTTCAAAATGCATTTGCAGGGTGGCATTTTGGTTCTGACATTGTTTGATTGGTATTCTGGATCATACAACCTCTTGTTGGTCGGTGTTTTAGAGCTGATAGCCATCTGCTATGTATATGGTAAGTAACATTCTAAAGCTGGTCGCCCTTTTGGAGCTGATAGTCATCTGCTATGTATACGGTAATTAACATCCAAATGCTGTTGGCGGTTTTTAAGCCATATCCTATATATGCAGTCAGTAACATGTTCATGTGCCTCACCTCTTTCGAGATGATAAACATAATAACATACTCATGAAATAAATACTGAAATGGGGATCCCTTGGAAGCAACAAACATAAGCAAAAGAGAAAATTAGCACACTCGGTTTTATTGAGACTGTTCATGAGAGGTGATATAAGGTGCAACAGGACAGCAAGTAATAACATGTAACTTACATATTTGTAGTCGGGGTCGCCTGCGTCACATATGCATTAAAACACCACCCATTTCACTTGTTTAGTTTAACGTTTTGCGTTGCAAGAATAGCAATGTTTGCTTTGCATGAGCTTTATTTTTTTCCATTGGAATAATTTGAATCAGGCCGATTTTTATCGTATCAGTTTTGCTTCGTTCAACAATTCTCACTCACCCATTTCTCTGTTATTACAGGAATCCGAAACTTTATGCGCGACATTGAAATGATGCTTGGGCCACGCAATATTATCTTCTGGATGTACTACTTGCCATTATGGTGTGCAATTACGCCACTGGCTATCATTGTAAGTAATGCTATTGGCTATCATTGTAAGTAACGCCATTGGCTATCATTGTATGTTACGCTATTGGCTAGCATTGAAAAGTAATTCAATTGGCTAACATTGTAAGTAAATCTATTGGCTATCATTGTAATAACGTCACTGGCTATCATTGTAAATAACGCTATTGGCTATCATTGTAAGTAACGCTATCGGCTATCATTGTAAGTAACTCTATTGGCTATCATTGTAAGTAACGCCATGGGCTAACCTTGTAAGTAACGCTAATTGCTATCATTGTAAGTAACGCTATAGGCTATCATAAGTAACGCCACTGGCTATCATTATAAGTAATGCCATTGGCTTTCATTGTAAGTAACGCCACTGTCTATCATTGTAAGTAACGCTTTAGGCTATCATTGCAAGTAACGCTAAATGCTATAATTGTAAATAACGCCACTGGCTATCTCTCTGGCTATTGGCTATCAGTGTAAGGAACGTCATTGGCTATCATTGTAAGTAACGCCATTGGCTATCATTGTAAGTAACGATATTGGCTATCACTGTAAGGAACGTCATTGGCTTTCATTGTAAGTTACACCATTGGCTATCATTGTAAGTAATGCTGTAGGCTATCATTGTAAGTAACGCTATTGGCTATCAGTGTTAGGAACGTCATTGGCTATCATTGTAAGTAACGCCATTGGCTATCATTGTAAGTAACTCCATTGGCTATCATTGTAAGTAACGCTGAAGGCTACCATTGTAAGTAACGCTGAAGGCTATCATTATAAGCGGATGACATCGACTTCAGCAACATTTTATTGACGCCATGACTCAACGTCACAGTTAGTAAGTTTTGTGTTCGTTATTAATAATGGTTATCGTTTCTGACTTGAAATCACTTTCCCCTCACAGCTGTAGGTTCGATCCCTCAGCGGCCAAGGAATCTTTATGTGAGGAAGCTATCCAGTTGGCTTGCGGAACGTCGATTGTTCTACCCAGGTGCCCGCACGTGCACGAAAATTGCCCGGAGGGGCACCTGGGGTTTTCCTCCACCAATGGAAGCTGGAAAGTCGCCATATGAGCTTAGCTGTTGGTGCGACTATAAAATCCAGTTCAATCAATTCAATCAATCGTTATTAATATTGAGCACTTATGAATATTCTTTCACTGAGAAATCCTAGTCTTACATCCATAGATAGAAATGTGATAAAGTCAAATAACTTCATTTGTGAGTGCATGAGAAGCGTTACAATATAACAGTCGGTGACAAAGTCGTGCCTCAACCGGGACTCGAACCCAATGTCTCAAGTTTACCAGCGTTCAACCAATTGAGGTTTCGGGGACACAACGGTTTGCAATCGATTATTCACCAGTTACATGAACACGGTTAGGTACACACCACCACATTGAAATTCGTCCCTGAAAGTCTTGTTATACAGGAGAACAACTGCTGGCATTTCTCACGATAATTCAAGGCGAGACCCCAAATTAAACCGGTAGTAAAAAGTCGTGGCTAAACCGGTACTCGAACCCATTGTCGTCTAGCTGACCGTACCAGCACTCAACAAACTGAGACGCAATGTTGTACCGGTTGCAGTAATACAACTATGGGTGGAGTTCTCTATTATAAGTAATTATGGTGGCTGATATGTGCCATATCTTCTTTTCGTTATTTTGCCGCGAAATAACGCCGAGCGACATAACGCCGGGCGAAAAGACGCCGGGCGAAATAACGAAAAGGCGAAAAAACGCCGAGCGAAATAACGAAAAGACGAAAAAAACGCCGGGCAAAATACCGAAATAACGCCGGGCGAAAAGACGCAAAGCGAAATAACGAAAAAACGCCCGGCGAAATAACGCTAAGCGAAAAGACGCAAATAGTCAGAACGCCGAGTAAAAAGACAAAATCACGCGACTGGTTCTATGGAGTCCGCCTTTGCCCATCCGAGTGTCGGACGGCGACTAGAAACAATTTACAGGTGTCCGAAGGTGTGAATTGCTGAGGTGGTAAAGCGTGCTCAGATACTCACGCTTTCCTACCCATAGTACTAATTTCTCCTAACATCGAGCACGCTATCCTACCAATACTATTAATGTATCTTAACACTGAGGACGCTATCCTACCCAAGTAAATCACGCCTCCTAACACCGAGCAAGCTATCCTACACCAGCTACAAACAACTGATATCATTCCCTAGCTACCCACATCTAGCGTCGAGCACGCTATCATGCCCCAGTTGTTCACATCTTGCACCAAGTGCGCTATCGTGCCCGGCTTCTACTCATCATATCACCGAGAACGCTAGCCTACCTATCTACCCACATGACCTAGCATCGAACACGCTGGCATTCATAGCTCCTAGCACCAAACTCGCTATCATGTCCAATCAATCAACATGTGAGGAACCGAGCATGCGCGCTATTATATCACAGCTTCCCACAACTCCTAGCACTTGTGAGTTGTTTCTAATCGCTGTCTTATACTCGGATGAACGAAGGCGGACTCCACATGACCTGGCGGGGTTTTGTCTTTTCGCACGGCATTTTGACTATTTGTCGTCTTTTCGCTTGGCGTTATTTCGCCCGGCGTTTTTTCGTTATTTCGCTTGGCGTCTTTTCGCCCTGCGTTATTTCGTTATTTCTCCCGGCGTTTTTTCGTCTTTTCGATACTCGGATGAACGAAGGCGGACTCAACATGACCTGGCGGGGTTTTGTCTTTTCGCACGGCATTTTGACTATTTGTCGTCTTTTGGCTTGGCGTTAGTTCGCTCGGCGTTTTTTCGCATTATCGTTATTTCGCCCGGCGTTATTTCGCTCGGCGGTTCTTCGCGGCGAAATAACGAAAAGACGAGATGGCACATATCAGCCACCATACGTAATAGATAGAGTCTGGTGTCATCGAGTTGGTTTATTTAAACACCGAGATGGGCGTTTAAATAACTTACATTACATGGTCCCGTTTTAATTCCATTAAGCAATATTAGCAGGATTTTATAACGGATATTGCGACAATAAAACATGCTGAACAACATTTTTTTAATGGAAGAAATCCGATGACCTGTTTAAAATTACCTATTAAATGTTTTAATTTTACAATATGCAAACTTTCTAAGCCGAAGTTAAGGTTTTATTTCATACCCCAGGTAACCCCGTTTTACCTGCTTGGAGAAGGGGTTGGATGGGGTATGAAAGTTAATACTCGGACCACGTAATGCGAGCTGAGACAGGCTCTATATGTTTTGCTAGGGACCAAAACCCAGGTTGTAGGACCCAATCTCGACACGCCGGACAAAAGCACCAAGCTTTCCTCAAATGTGTGTTTTATATTTCTCCATGTTTTTAAAAGTGTCCCCAAAGGTTCATGAATCCTTAAATGTATTTTTTTGGGGTTCAAAAAGTATACTTTAAATGTTTATTCATTGTTTTATTTACCCATTTAAGTGTAATAATATATTCCTATGAAATATTAAATACATAAAGGATAAATATAGGTCTTTTGGCAAAAAATATAGAAAGAATTGTAAAAAATCACTAAAACTGCTAATTTCAGGAATAGCTCAATAAAAAAATATTTCTTTACCATATCTCTTATTTTCTTTTACCGTATTAGGTATAATGATATTTTATACATTTCATCTTAGTTTTAAAAGGGTCCCCAAAGGTTCGTGAATCCGTATTTTTGGGGTGTCAAAATGTTTTGAAAAACAACTAAAACTGCTGATTTCTGAAATAATTAAATAAACATATATTTTAAATGCTATTCATTGTTTTATTTAACCTTTTAAGTGTAAAGATGTATTTGTATGAATAATAAATAAATAAAGGGTAATTTTGGCAAAAAATATGAAAGAATAGTCAAAAAAAGCACTATAACTGCTAATTTCTGGAATAGTTCAATAAAAAATTGTTTCTTTAAAATATCTCTTCTTTTCTTTTACCATGTTAGGTATAATACTATTTTATACATTTCGGCTTGTTTTTAAAAGGGTCCACAAAGGTTCGTGAATCCCTAAATGTATTTATTTTTTGGTCAAAATGTTGGAAAATAACTAAAACTGCTGATTTCTGGAATAATTCAATAAAAAAATATTTTAATGCTTACTCATTGTTTTATTTACCCATATAAGTGAATTGATATATGTCATTGAAACAATAAATAAATGAAGAGATAAATATGAGTCTTTTGACAACAAATGGAAAATGTAGTAAAAATAGTGGATTAAAACTGCTGATTTCTGGAAAAGTTCAATAAAATGTTTTTAGTTTATCGCTTATTTTCGTTTACCATATTAGGTATAATGATATTTTATACATTTTAAAAGCGTCCCCAAAGGCTCGTGAATCCCTAAAATCCCTAAATATATTATTTAGGGTAAAAAATAACTAAAAATGCTGATTTCTTTAAAAAAATATATTTTTAACTGCTTATTCATTGTTTTATTTATTATTATGTCAGAATATCATAATTTCCTATATCACTCTCGGTGTAATCATATCTTTTATGTAATTTAAATCAAATCAAATTCAATCATTCAATCAATAAAGGGATACATGTGGGTATTTTCCACAAACAAAAAGAAAAGAAAGAACTAAAACTGCTGATTATTGCAATAATTCAATAAAACATATTTGTATTATTAATACGAAACCCGCTACTCTAGGTTCTTTACAATGGGTGGGTGTGTACTAACTTGTACCAGTTATGGCTTGTATCTGTATGATTGTGAGCTACTTGAAGCCTTCTGATTCTATATGTTCGTCTGTACAATATGTGGTTATGGTCTTACGTGTAACATTACAGCTATGGCCTGTAAGTGTATGAGTGTGATCCACTTGAAGCCTTCTGACTCTATATGTTTGTCTGAACAATATGCGGGCGTAGCTTATGGTATAGCCTACGTTCTGACATTATGTGGTGTATATTTAAGTGTCATATATATGACCGGAATGGATTGTATCTATATGAGTGTTGGTGGCTTTATTCTCACTGTATCACTGTATCAATGTTCTGTACAATATGTGTTGTAACCTGATAGGTATGGCCTAATTCTGAATGAGTAGGGGCTACTTGAAGACTTCTGAAGCTATATTCTGTACGATACATGGGTATATACTTGCGTGTAAATTGGCATGTATGGTCTGTATTTGTATGAGTATTGGCTAGTTGAAGCATTCCGACTCTATGTTCCATACAATACTTGGGCTTAAATGTAACCTGAGAGACACTGGCATGTATGGTCTGGATCTTACATGTAACATGACAGGAAAGGCCTGTATCTGTATGAGTGTGGGTAACTTGAAGCCTTCTGTATCTACAGATATGTGCTTTACAATACATGGGTATATATTTAAGTATAACACAACTAGAATGTCCTGTATCTGTATGAGTGTGGCTAGCTTGAAGCCCGCTGCCTTTACGTTCTATACAATGCATCTATGTTCTTTGTATGTGTTTACATGACATGTATGGCGTGTATCTGTGTGGGTGTGGTCAACTTGAAGAACACTGCCTCTTTGTTTCGTACACTATGTGGGTATATGCACATGTGTAACCTGATAGGTGTTGCCTATATCTGTTTGAGTTAGGGCAACTTGAAGCCCACTGTCACTATGTTCCTTTGAACAATATATGTGTATACACCTTCTTGTAAAATGACAGGTATGGCCAGTATTTGAAGGAGTGTGGGTCACTTGAAGCACACTGCCTCTACGTTCTGTACCATATGTAAGTAGGATAACATGACATGTACGGCTGTTTGTGGGATTTGAAGACACTGCTTCTGTGTTCCGTACAATACATGAGGTATATACGTACATGTAACATGAAAGGTAATGGCCTGTTTCTGTATGGGTGTGGGTAATTTGAGCCACCTTCTTCTATATTCGGAATACTCTTAGGTTTACATAAGTATGGCCTGTATTAGACTGTATGGGTGTGTGGGCAACTTGAAGCAAGCTGTTATATGTTCTGTAAATATATGGGTGAATACTTGCATCACAGGTGTATCATAATGCAATTTAGAAGAATGACTTTTCACTACCGCTCATGAACAGTCTCAATCAAACCGAGACTGCAATATTTCGTATTTATCGTGTTTGGTCGTTTCCAAAGGTCCACTCTCATACTCTTTTAATATGCTAAATAGGAGTTTTAATCTAAAACAAAAACAAAAACATTTAATATATTATAGAGGAGCTTAAATTTAAACCAAAAACAAAATAAAACATATCCATGTAAAGGTTCATTGGGATAAGCCATAATTAAGAATATATTGCTATCTTTAAGAATTTAGAATATGATAAACATAGTAACATGGGGTTGGGTGGGATGGGGTGGGCTGACGGGTGGGGGACATTTAGTGTATTACACAGCAGCTTAAATTTAATCCAAAAATAAAATAAAACACTTCTCTGTAAATGTTTTTTTGGTTAAGCCTAAATTAAGAATATATTGCTTTATTTAAGCATTGGTTGGCGGCCATTTTGCAGTGTGTTAAAATAGTTAACAGGGTGGGTGGAGGGACATTTAATAGCTTATAGAGGAGCTTACATCTAAGCCATAAACAAATAAAGCATTTCTGTATAAATCGTCTTTTGATTAAGCCATAATTAATTAATTATGTATTGAAGCATTTGGATGGCGGCCATTTTGAAATGTGCTATAAAGAGGTATCAGAATGACCTGTGACCTTGGGGACCCTTTTCGATTTTTAAGTTTGACTACCAACTACTAGGTGTTTTTGTCCACTCTGTCCACATCCGACCATTTTTGTCTCTAGCTATTATATAGTATGGTGTATTTAGTGACCTTGTCCGTACTCTAAATTCCATTTATCGGAAGTTAGAGTATTGTAAAGCGCCGCCCCTTTGTTTATTCTGAATTAAATGATTTAATGTTAGGCATTCATCAAAGTCAATTTCACCCACCATACTACAAACCGCTCTTAGACTGTAATTCGGTTCCATTGAAGTCATTTTCCAAATACTGAATTGTTTAAAAATGTGCGTCTCCTGATGTATTGTTGTAACAACGCTAAATGTTAAAATTCCGCTAAATGTTAAAACCTCCGCTAAATGTTATAAATCTTACGCTAAATGTTAAAACATTTCCGCTAAATGTTAAAGCTTCCGCTAAATGTTAAAAATTTACTAACCACTAAATGTTATAAATTTTAACATTTAGCGTTTAGTGGAATCCGTTAACCGCTAAATGTTTAAAGTCAGAATCATATCTGTTAAGCATCGAATTGTATAACAGTGCTGTTTAAATGACTCGACGATGTCGTTATGATAGAAATCCCATAAACGCCATTCTTTTAGTAAAGTGCTGCTGTTGTTGCTGCTGCTTCTGCTGCTGTTGTTGTTGTTGTTGTTGCTTCTGTTTTTGTTTTTTTAGCGAACATTACAACGTAACGAAGTCTCTATATCACCGTATGCTTTTATACACAGGATACTGAAAGTAACTGTGTTCTTGTTTGCCTTTTGGACAAGATTTTGCACGTACTGAGAATAACAATAAGGCAGTCCGAGGAAAACCTTTCAAGTTTAATTGTCCAATGAACATCTGCCGTTAATATGTAAATAAAAATGGCGATCCTTAGAAAAAGTTTATTTCTTAATCAATGAATACCTTTTTATGCATACTCAAATTCCAATTGTATTTTTTATGTTAAAAGGACTAGAGGCAATCTCGAAATTATTGTATGTAATTGTATGTACAATAAAACGATACATATATATCGGAAAATAGTATTGTTGAAATGTGCGTGTGCGTGCGTGCGGAAGTTGTTATCAACGAGAAGAAATACCAGCTTTAACAGCACTGTCCCGCAAAATATCGGCAAAATTACACTAAATAACCATTTACCAAAACTCTATTCACGTGTTTAGTCATAAATTAATTTATATGTGCCGACTAAAAGCATAGGTTTTACGGATACTTAAAATACCCGAGATTGAATATGCGTAAAATGAATTATGAGATGATAACTTTTAATTCGACGTTCCAGTTTTGATTTTTGCTTGGCTAGTTAAAAGACGTGTATATTGTGTCTATAGAGTTACATAACCATATTATACACTTACTGAGCATGAACTTATGTATACAACCTTCAAACCATCCTAGGCCCGAGGTCTGTCCCGACCCCTGGGGAAATAAACCCTGTGTCATAACTTGGAAACCGTTGAGATATTCACCCAATATACACTTAATAGACACGATTGATAGAACCATCCAACCAGCATTGGTCCTGTGGTCCACCCTCACCCTTTGGGACATAGCCCCTTGGTCATAACTTGGACACCAGTGATATCATCACTCTATAACCATGCATACACTTACTGGACATAAACAGATGGATACAGCCTTCCAAAGAGCATCGGCCCGGGATCTGTCCCCAACCCTGGGTAAATATCCCCTGGGTCATAACTTGAACACCGTTGAGATCACCACTCTATAACCACATATACCATCGACTGTGAGGTCTCATTCGGTTATGAAAGTATAAGCTTGTTTGACACTTGTTTCATCTTTTAAGCTTGTTTGACAATGTTTTCATCTTTGTAAAGATCATCAGGTGTACGATTCAGGGAAATTTTGACTCTCTTGTTTAGGGCATGGATACTTTGTTTTCACTTGAATTCTACCAAATGGTGCGGCCAGTAGTGCGAAACAGGCCCTCCTGGGCCTCTTGTTTTTAAAGCTGAGTGATAAATTGAACATTCGCCTAGGTTCATCTGTGTTTGTTCACGTTTAGTAAAGTCAGAAAGCAAATTGTTTTGTTCTCTTATGTATCGCCGAACTATGCATGATGTAGTACACATACACATAATCCCCAATATTAGCCGGTGCATCTAGGATTGCACCACGGGAACACCGTAGTTTACACATCGTAACATGTGTTATACACTATTTAATACGATGGTGCATCTATAACCAAATGGTTTCTACTATTTGTCTACTGACCTGAAGGTTGAGGATTCTAGCAACATATACGGCAAAACAATTTAAATCCATATTACGTTAATTCAAATAGTGTATAGAAAAAATACTATCGAATTAATCTGATTGATTGGTTCTTATAATTTTACATGTGATTACTCTGAATCAATATATATATACAATAACCAAGTTATTAAATAAATAATAAACAATGGAAATGTTGGAAACGTTTAACAATAAAAGGACCATAACTCCAGCGTTACCAGTGGGACCCGGGAAAAAAAGCAATAATTATAAAAAAAAAAAAATAGTAAATAAAACTAGACATCATACTGATGCTTCCTGCCAAATTTCGTAGAAATCCAACAAGCCGTTTAGGAAGAGTAGCACCGACAAAAAATTAAAGTAAACATGTCAAAGAGCCATAACTCCGTCCTAAATCAGCAAACCGGAACAAAAGCGAGATGTGCACAACTAGACATCTTACCGATGCTTCCTGCCAAGTTTCGTCGAAATCCAACAAGGCGTTTAGAAGAAGTGGCGCCGAAAAGAAATTTAAAGTAAAAATGTCAAGGGGCCGTAACTCCGTCAAAAATCAACGAACCGGAAAGAAACGCAATATGCATAACTAGACATCATACCAATGCTTCCTGCTAGGTTTCGTCAAATCCAACACGGCGTTTAAAAAAAATGTTAGAAAAGAAATAATATAATAATAAAAAACCTGTGTAAGTTTGATTAAGATTTCTCAAAATATTTGGCCTGTTTCGTGTTAACACGTGTAATAATAAAACCATATATATATATACATATTTTTCTATTCATGGACCATAACTCTGGGGTTACTGGTCCGATATTGCCCATTATCGAACTCGTCCGAAATGTTATGGTCATATACAATCTTTGCAAGTTTGGTTAAGATTGCTCAAGTAATGTGGCCTCTATCGTGTAAACAAGCTAAAACAGCATTTTTTTCTAATTCAGGGGCCATAACTCTGGTATTACTTGTCCGATATTGCCCATTATCGAAGTGGTCCGAGATCTTAAGGTCATATACGATTTTGGCAAGTTTGGTTAAGATTGCTGAAGTATTGTGGCCTCTGTCGTGTAAACAAGGTTGACGACAGACGACATACGACAGAAGACGGACGAAGAGTGGTCACAATAGCTCACCCTTGAGCACCACAATAGCTCACCCTTGAGCACTTCGTGCTCAGGTGAGCTAAAAGTCGAACAGGAAAAGTAGTATTCAAGGACGACAGTCAACCACAAACACACACAGAAACGAACAACAACTATAAAGAAAATGCAAGATATGACATCACAAACACAAAAGGGTTGACAACAGGCTACCGCCTTGGAACGGTCAGGGGCAAAAAAGGGCGCTGAGGGGTTTTAACCAAGTGAAAATAAACGTGTGTGTATTTGATTAATTGTTTTTTAAAAGTTGCGTTCCCCTGTATCCGCCCTTGTTAATGTTGTCATTATAATCGCGTTTCATCGTTTTAAATATATAAGCACAGTTTAAAAGTTCAGAAATATCAAGTTTCTTCTTCTTACGGATGAGCAATTAAAAAATATGCATTCTTTTCAAAATTCAGAGTGTCTCGAATTAAGTTCATGTTAGTGGTGTGATTTCTACCACATAACACATATTTCTCCACTCGGCACATATATACAGATCAAAATTGAAAACTAACCACCCAAGACACGCTTGGGAATTTAGATTTATTGAAACAAAAAATATTGAACAAATTAAACTAGTTTTTGTTCGTAATCGGGTGCACATGTAGTTAGTTGAAGTAAATGGGGGTGTTTACATGAAGTGTATGGGTAAAATGAGCTTTGCTAGATGGAGAACCACGAGGTGCACAACACGATTCACAAAGCTATGTCTATTTCTAAGTTAAAATCAGATTCTTGCTGAACCCTAAATATAACAAACTGCACTAAAGGTAACACTTTTGGGACTAAAGGTAGCAACCTACACTAAAGGTGACAACCAATAGCCCTTCGCCCACTACACATAAAATACAAGCATAACTTCGCCCACTACATCTAACCAAACCCATAGCCCTTCACCCACTACACCTAACAAACATATAGCCTTTCTCCCATTAAACCTAACCACAACTCACAGACTTTCGATCTAACCAACACATATTGCCCTTCACCTACTACAATTAACAAAACCCGTAGCCCTACACCCAATACACCGAACCAAACCCATAGCCCTTCGCTCACTACACCTAACAAAACCACAGCCGTTCGCCCACTACACCTAACAAAACCATAACCTTTCACCCACTATACCTAAAACAAACATAGCCCTTAGCCCACTACACCTAACAAAACCATAGCCCTTCGCCCAATACACCTAACAAGCCAATAGCCATTCACCATAACATCTAATAAACCAATAGCCCTTCGCCCATTACGCCTAGCAAAACCATAGCCCTTCACTCATTACACCTAAAAAGGGCATAGTCCTTCACCAACTAAACCTAACAAAACCATAGCCCTTCGCCCACTACATATAACAAAACCATAGCCTTTCACCCACTACACCTAACAAAACAATAGCCATCAGCCCATTACTCCTAACAAAACCATAGCCCTTCGCCCACTACACGTAACATGCCCATAGCCATTCACCAATTACACCTAAAATAAACATAGCCCTTCGCCCACTACAACTAACAAAACCATAGTCCTTCACCCACTAACCCTAACAAAACCGTAGCCTTCCACCCACTACACCTAACAAAACCATAGCCCTCCACCCACTACACCTAACACAACCATAGCCCTTCACCCAATACACCTAAAAAAACGCTACACTGGCAATTTATTTTGCTTAGTTGTTTTTACTCTTATTTTAATTATTAATTTTACTCTTGCTACGACCCTGATGTACCCTATATTTTTTGACACCGCATTATACAGATGTACCCTGTGTGCACTATATTTTTTGACACCGCAGTATCATGATTATGTGGGTTAGGTCGATTATATATCATTATATATATCGACTTAACCCACATAAACATAAACCATTTTGTATTAGTTAAAGGCTACGAAGTGAAATTGTAACAATTAAGAAACCCTAAGGGAAGGAGCGCAGCGACTGACCGGTGTTTCTTAATTGTTAAAATTTCACTTCTTAGCCTCTAACTGATTTAGTGTTTGCTCTACTTTTCCCCCGCGCTTGTACAAAACCACGCCTCTTAACACGTTCGCGCTTCTATTAAATCCGCCTCCTTGTGTCCAAACAAGCGCGTGCCATTTAGTAAGCGATTACTTAATGATTAAATGGTTAAAATCGGTGATCGTTAGAAATTTACATGATAATTTCGCCATTTTTTTAAAATTCCTCACCGTCTGATTGGAGAAAAAAGTAGGGCAAACACTAAAACTGTGTGACGTGATGTAAACATGCAAGAAAGCTGATCCTGACAGTGAAACGCATTGTATGCGCGTGAAGTTGGCTCTGCGTTCTGCATTCTGTCTTCAACATTCGATTACAGTTCTGCGTTGAACATTAGGACCAAGTTCTGCGTTGAACATTCGGACCCATTTCATCGTTCAACATTCGGACACAGTTTTGCTTTCAACATTTGGACCTAGTTCTGCTTCAACATTCGGACCCAGTTCTGCGTTCAACATTCGAGGTCAGTTCTGTGTTCAGCATATCGAATCCAGTTCGGCGTTGAACATTCGGACCCAGTTCCGAGTTCAACATTCAAAGCCAGTTCTACTTTGAACATTTGGATCCAGTTCAGCATTTTAATAATGTTTCTTTCGTAATGATAACATGCAAATGAGTCGATTAAAGCAGCACTGTTCATACCATTACAGATGTTGACTTTTAACATTTAGCGGTTAACGGATTCCACTAAATTATAATAATTATAATTATGTTAAATTGTATAACAATTAGCGTTTAGTAAGTTTTAACATTTAGCGTAAGATATTTTAACATTTAGCGGAAGTTTTAACATTTAGCGTAAGATATTTTAACATTTAGCGGAAGTTTTAACATTTAGCGTAAGATATTTTAACACTTAGCGGACGTTTTAACATTTAACGGAATTTTAACATTTAGCGGTTCTGCAATTGTCATTCAGGTGTTCACACTGGATGCCGTGTTAATGTTAATATTGGTAATACATGTACATAGTAAACTCTAAACTGTTGATTGTATTTTGTTAACTGCTGCGTGTTACAAATTTGTTTTTGTTCATAAATAGCAACCTGGATGGGCAGAAGGATAAAGCTAAATAGTGTACACAACAGTCGGTACATATTACCATATTAATCTAAACATTGGTACCTTTCACAGTCAGTCTGGTGCAGTCTCAGGCTTGGTACGTCTACACTGAACAAAATTTCTAAGTATCAACTTTTGTATCTTAACTAATTTTCTGGATTTAAATATATTTTAGAATAGATAGATGATAAGTATTTTGTTTTGACCCATAGTTTGTAAAACATTTATTTTTTTTGTTTAAATTGTTACATCTTTTGAGAGTTACCCTCCCTTTATATGAAAACATGAAATGATGTGCTGATAAAACACATAACATGAGTCAAAGATCGCTTAAAGATATAAAATTCTTAAAATTGGTATGAAATAATAGAAAAAAACATAAAAAAATGACCCATTTGTAGCAGATTTTCCGTCTATAAAAAAATGAAATATGGATAATCTTAAATTACCTCCCTTTAAATTGAATATTGTTTGCAATTCAAGTAACTGTAATTCAACGTTAACATTAAATATTTCGAAAAATTCTTTTGCAAACGCATTTGTAGTGGTAGTGCTAGTAAAATATGATGTCAAAATAATTTTAACTGGCATATTTTAGAATTAGGAACATCGAAAGCTTCACTAATTCGAAGTACTTAATAACATCCTATAAACCCAGTTGTATAAGTTTTATAACTTTTTTCTAAGAAAACACATTGACTTAAAAGTTTTAAAATATGTTCATGCAATCAGAGCAGATGATTTACACTCGTTATTTTGCAGTTTAACCGTATCTCTAATCAAGCTCAAAATACACAAAACAATGAAAATATTATTGACATATTCTTAGGTAGATACTTTGCAATTTGGTTTAGTGTAGACAACCTCGAGTACAAAGTCCAGTCTGGCTTGGATTGACAAAGAAACAAGTCGGGTACCACACACTGTCTGGTTGCTTACGTCAATGAGACATGTCGGGTACCAAAGACATGCGTTCTAATTTATTCAATTATTATGCATGTGTTTCTATTCGTAGTTTATCGTCATCATGTCGGCTGTCAACTACACCCCGGCTGGGTACGGAGATGAGGTCTTCCCACCATGGGCCGAGAGTGTAGGCTGGATTATGGTCGTCCTACCAGTGTTACTGATCATCATTGGTGCTATTGTGGCCATCATCAGACATGGAGGAAGTGTAAGTGTATAACGTATTTAGATGACAACTTGCATTAGTGGTATATACTAAAGGGAAAAAGAAATGTAACTCGCTAATTTTCGCTATATAATGTACACTTCTCAAAACTGCTAACTACACCGCTCACGTTTTGGGTTATATATATCGATGGGTTGAATGTTTTTCAATAAAATAAAAAGGAAATACCAATTCAATCATTTTTACATCATTTCATTTTATTTTTTTCATGGGCAATGCTAGAACTAAACCACAATAAGCAATTACAAACGACCCATGTAAACACTAAAGTCACACTTTTCCCATATCTACATGTAAATAAACAGCAGCATGTTATACATGCAATATATAGCGGAAATTCCCGAGTTGCATTTCTTTTTTCCTTTAGTATACCTATTTCTTAAGTATACGTCTAATGTGGTCCATTATATAATTATGTTTAGTAAACTGATATGAATTCTTGAAATGAGCATATTGTTCCAGTATTGAGATTAACAACGGTTTGGCAAGACGTGTATACAGTGTGTTACCGAGCAGCATGTATAGTTAATAAAAATTGATTCAACTTGGGTATTCTGATTTATTTGGGTTTTTTAGTTTGGCAATTTAAGAAAGAAAATGCTTTTCGACATTACAATTCAAACATAACTAAAAATAACATGAAGTTAATGCTAAAATACCTTAAAAACACTTTCAGATATCCGCAGCGGCTAGGCCGAGAGCTGACTGGGGCCCACGGTTGAAGTCTGACCGCACGGGAACATACAATGACAACTATGGCTACGTGCCCGACGACGAGGATCATCTTCCTACCCAGATATACAAAAAGGACGTAAGCCTAAGCCAGCCACAATCGTATCAACAACCAATACAAATACAATCCATACGTATCGAGGACAGACTGTAAATGGGAACAAAACAACATGCACGTCTAATCCGCTGATACCCTTTGCTTAGTTTGTTTTTATGAAACGTTTTACTATTTCAGCGGTTAAAGCATGTCACAACTACTATAATATGTATGCAAGTATGAGGTACATTAATAATTTAATTAAATGCAAAGCAAATACTCCCCTTTGCCTTACGCCATTGGTCCTTTCAATTGGATTACTCTGATATCATTGTTGAATCACAAAACATGACCAACTATTTCTAATTTCACTAAGCAAATGTTTTTTATTTTCAAAAATCAAACATCGGTAACACCAGATCAGAAATACAAAACTCTCGCATTAAACAGTTTGTAAGTCTTAGAGTAGAAATTTATTTTTAAAAAAACTTCAATATCCCTAATGGTGTTAAGGACAAAGGCAAGGGTTACCAAAATAAAAGGACCAACATTTTAAGAGCATTCTAAGGGACGTAACTCACTTATGTTTCCCATGCAAATCACATGTACGGACTTCAGAAATGAACTATATGTAGTTATCGTATATGTTCACCATGCATGGGCAACACACATACCTAATAACAAATAGATAGGAAACTGTGAAATGTATCTAAAGTTCAGGTGGCACAGTGCGGAAATTTCACAAGATATTGCTCGACTTTAAATACACTTATCATGAATAGTTGTTTTGCATATACGTTTCATTTATATCAAAACCCATCACAAATTTATTTCTCTTTCTAATCATGCTAATGATGATATGTTTCTTACTTTAACATTTTAAGCAAAAAAGGAGTTTGAAAGAATGTTTCAATACGTCAATAGCTTGGTTTAAGAGATAAAACAAGTATGATGGTATGTTTAAATTTAAACAAGTTTTTATACACTTACTTATTTTGAAAATAAAACTAAATTATTACAAACCAATTGTATTGTTCATTATGAATCTGTTGCATGTATTCTCATAAACATCGATGCATTTTTTAGAGATAGATTTGAGAGTTAGAAGGCAATGTTAAGGTGCCGCGTGATATTTAGGCTTATTCATTGGTCAAGACCGGACATGTCCGATCTATTTGATATTAGGTATCTGGGCAACACAATATATCTAAGACTTTTGTCTCTGGTAACACTGTAAATGGCATTAGTTGTACGAAAAGTTAACTGAGCCTCGTGTAGCTAACGCTTTTTTGTTTGGATTTAAATTTAGTTGCATAAGCATTCGCGTTGGCGAATCATTGTGAAATCTATCTAAAATAAACTACAGTACATGTGACAGTAGTGGATTATTGACAGTAACGTGTCACTTGTTTAGTGTTTAGCTTGGTTGTTTATATTTGTTTCAAATTTTGCGGTCATCAATACCAAATCATTTAAACATTTTATTTAAAAAGAAAGAGAGAATTGGTGCGCCCGCAGTATCTACCCTTTGTGGCAGACCTACTGAGCAAAAAGTGATCCCTAACTATCACACTGAAGACAGTTTTCAAAATGAAAAAAAACAAAACTTTTTGTTAAAAACAAATGATAAATGCATGCTTGCTGTCTTGATTGCCTTTAGAACTGATACATGTGTCATTGACATCACCAACCATTCTTGAGAATATTCTAAAGACAGATAAAAATATCGGACAGGAAAAGCAGCATTCAAGGACGACAGTCAACCACAAAACACAAAAACAAACACTCAAACAGACAAACGAGAAGGCAAAAGTAATAAAAAATGCAAGCGACATCACAAACACAAAAGGGTTGACAATAGGGCTACCGCCTTGGAACGGTCAGTGGCAACAAAGGCCACTGGGGGTTTAAACCGGTTCTAGGGTGCACCAAACCTCACACTTACCCTACTGTCATCCCATTAAAACAGGACAGTGTAAATAAAGAAATCCCCGCCATGATCTATCTCTAACCAACAAGGCAGCATCAATAGGCAATATAAGTAACACACAAATATGCTCGTGTAAATATAATACAAAAAAACAATAGCCTAGAAAGCCACAACGAAGGTACTTAATGACTTGGCAGAAGCCAGAGCAACAAGAGAATAAACTATTAAGGGCACGACAGGAACGATCATAGACAAACATCAAACGCCACCGTCCCAATGGGCTTTAGGTAGGCATCATTATAGGGTCCACAGCCTGTCCGGTCATCGTACAATTAAAGAGGAAAGCATAGTGGCGAACTGTAAAATTGTCCACCACCAAGCATGCAGAACGTTGCAAAATGATAGTGTCATAACCTCTTTTGATAAACTTTTTAACAAGTTTAACAAAGATAGTATAAAAGTGATCATTACCAAGAATCTTACGAAGTCCTTGTCGCAGAAGAGTCCTTAAATTACTTTTATATTTGTAAAGAATATCAGGGTTACGATAATAAGAGTTTGCAAAGGTTTTACGAAGTTTATGGTAATGGTAACCCTGATTGAGTAGCTTTTTAGTTATACAAAGATTATGAATATTAAAGTCCTCAACTCGAGTACAAGCTCTTGAAAAACGAATAAGTTGAGACACATATACCCCATAAGAAGTTGTTCGGGGAAAATCCCCATCCAAGTGGGGTAATTAACAATGTCAAAATTAAAATCATCTCTCTTGTCATAGATTTTGCTAATTATTTGACCATTTTCAATCGAGAGAACTAAATCAAGAAAAGAAGCGTTATTATCCGATTTATTAGCTTTATTAAGCTAAAGTTTTTTAAATATTATCAAACATAGTTGGAAAGAAAGGGTTGTCAATGTTCAGTATGTCATCCAGATACCGAGAGGTGTCATTAAAAGCTTCAATACCATATGTCTGAGTATCTGGTGAAAGACTCAACATGAAATCCATTTCAGAGCAAAATAAAAACAAATATGCGACAAGTGGTGCTCAGTTCGTACCCATAGGGATTCCAACAATTTGTCTATAAACGGTGGTACCATACCTGATGAAAAATTATCTAATAGGAAGATGAGTGCTTCACAAACCTCATAGCAATTCCACATAGTATAATTGTCTAAACTGCCGCTAGTAAAAAAACGCTTTAATATTATTACATGCCAAAAATGTAGTTTTTTGAATAAGAGAAATTAGCTTGTATTTAATAAGATGATGTGGTAAGGTTGTATATAGTGTAGGGAAGTCATAAGTACTAAGTGATGAAACTTGACCTTTATTGAACATTTTATCAAGAACGTCTCCTGAATTTTGTATAGACCAAAATAAATTAATCCCAGAGTTTTCATAAGTTTTAGCACAATATAGTTTAACGTGATGTTTAACGGCAGTAAGACAAGAAGTTAAAAGTTTGGAGATGTTTGTTGTGGTTCAGGCACTAGAATTAGAAATAAAGCGGGCCTTATACGGATTTTTATGTAATTTGGAATCCAGTACATGGTAAGCAGTTTATTTTGCTTATCGTTTACACCAGCCTTGAAAGTAGTGCACCGAGTGATATGTGCGGAAACAACATCATCCTCAGTAGAATTAACTGGAGTATATGAATTGGTGCTGCCGAGTTCCAGAGATAAAGCATTGACGTAATGTAGGCGTCAAACAATAATTACATTATTTAACTGCTTTATCTGCAGGAACTAAAACAAATTATTATGAAATTCCTGAATTCCCGATTTTAAATTACGAAAGGAAAACCTAGGTCTCGGAGGTAGTAAAGAAGGGTTAGCATTATAAAAGTTAATACGTGTATCTATAATTCTAAGAACTGACTTTTTCCAAGTAGAAAGCGATTTTGGGTCCGCATGCACTCTACGACTTAATCCCAAATATGCAAATTTCAATCACTCATATTTCAATAAATTTAAAGTATAAACGTTCATATGAAGGTGCTATGTATAAATATGATACATACTAATAAATAGCAACTTCATACGATTGCATGTCTTTTCTGCTATGAACATAATGTGTGAACGAAATGTGAGTAATTGAGCTCAAGTCTAAGAATAGTTGGAAGAATGGTTGGTGAATTCCAGGCAATTAGGCAAATATCTACATTTGTAAGGCATTGGTATCTGGTAAATTTTGGATATGAAAAAAAATCGTTTTAAAGAAACAAAACATATTTATGTCAATATGTGCTATCAGTCAAATGCAATTTACGACGACTTTGCTTTAAATGTTTGCAAAAAATAAATGAGTGGCCATTGTTTTAATAAAACATTGCAATTAAATAAATTTCAAACCTATGGATTTGAAAATGTGAATTCCTACGTTCAGAAACGTGATATTGTTACAATATTTGCAAAAGTAAATAATAATAATAATATATATTTTTTCAATCAGATTGTTTTTACGAGATATGTTCAACTTATAACGTAACACTTTCATTGTGTACCTGATTCAAACATCTTGACATTCTCGCCGAATATGTTCATTTTAATGTCAAGTCTAATGTTTCTTTCGATATAAAAACATTATGACATGAACTATTATGTGATTTCTAATTTTGCTGCATCCGTATTTTTGTAAAATGATAAAAGAATGACAGTTTGAAGCAAAAGTCTTCAATTGTAAAAAGAAGCGGCAAAACAAATTTGAAGTCGAATGCTTGTGATTTGTCGTTTAAGGTAATAGTAGTCTGATCGTAAAAAATAAGAGCTGTCGGAGAACAGCGCAGCTCGACTATTTGATTTTTCAGAGAATAGTAAATTATATAGCCAGTATATGCTATCAAAAACCAAGGCTTAAACAATGTGGGGTGGGGTTGGGGGGAGGGTATAGAAACTCGGGCCGATATGAAATTATTGTTAGAATCTCATACAAATGATAGTAAAATTTGGGGCAGTATGTGAAACTGTATCATTTTAAAATAAATTTGTGGTCGAAAGGCAACTCGGGGAAGGAGGGGATATCTGGCAATTTTTATTGTGGCCTCGTTTAAGTTTTTTTTATTTATATTTCATCTGTGTATCTGAATTTAATCAAAATTGTTTTATATGTAAAGGATTGCGTTCAAATTAATATTTTAATATCCAAATAATGCAAGATAAAATGAAAAGAATTCCCCTCTTCCTGTCCTCTATGTGAGGGGAGCCCATAAACCAATTGGGGCAGGGCGGGGGCGCGTCATTGATATAGGTGTAGATTTGATGAAACAAAACAACACAGACATATTTAAAAAAAAGAAAAAGAAAAAAATAGTGATTTTGGTATGGTTAGAGGGCGGGGGGTGAAACATATTGATAAACTGATAAACCAAAACAACACAGATATATGTAAAAACAAACAAACAAACAAAAATAAACATTCGGGTGGTGGTGATGATGGGGTGGTGGGATGGTTGGGGTATTTTGGCGAAAGATATTGATCAACTGATAAAACAAAACAACACAGAGATATGTAAAAACAGTTTCGGGTGTGGGTTGGGGGTGCATGTGTGTTCGTGGGTGGTGCAACACAGAAATATGGTAAAAACATATGTAAAAGAAAATAGTTTCGAGTGGGGGGAAGCGGGGGAGATTGGGAGGCTGGGGGAGGGAACAAGTATAGGTGTAAGAATTGACCAAAACAACACAGAAATATGTAAACAAAAGAAAGTACTTCGAGTGGCTTGAGGGTAGAGGGGAGTGGGTGGCAACATAGCCATATATGTAAGAATTGACCAAAACAACACAGAAATATGTAAATAAAACTGCATTTCAAGTGTGCGGGGAAAGGTGGGGGAAGGCGGGGTGATTGTGGGGGTGGGCAACATAGCTATATGTGTAAGTGACCAAAAATAACACAGAAATGTAAAAAAAAATGCGATTCGAGTGTGTGCGGGAGGCGGGATGGGCAGGCGGGCGTGGGGTGTTGTGGTGGGGGGTGGCTACATACCTATATGTGTAAGAATTGACTAAAACAACCAGAAATAAGTAAACAAAAAAGAAGGCAGTGGGTGAAGGGGGAAGGTGGGGGCAGGGAGAAGAGAGCCCATGCATAATGGGTGAAGTATGAATAAGATGCATAATGCTATAAGAAATCCCAAACCAAAATTACAGATATATACAACAGCTTACACGCAAACCTTGATCTGCCTGTATTGCACATTTTATGGGCAATCACAGTTCGGGTTTCATGGGAGCCCAGAATTTGCAGAAGAAAAAATAACTTAAGCAACCCTTTACAACATACTATAAGGAAACCAATTCCAAAATTTAGTTGTGCTAGGGTAATAAATGTAAGAGATATGGACCTGTAAACATAGCTTACACGCAACATTTGATGTGAAATAAACACACTTTAAGTGCTATCAGAATTTGGGGTCCATGGGAGCCAATGTGTTACAGGAACCAAAATTGCTTATGCAGCCCTTAATGTAATGCTATTTCGATAAAATTCGTACTTTTTATTCAACATTTATATTTTTGACTTAAAATAAAACATACGATCATATTTAAATTTCAAACAAAACACAGTTCTAAACAATTAAGATATGCACTTAGTGACATTATTTGGTTTAAGGTAAAACTCTACGGCAATAGAAACATATAGGTTTAAAATTGTAAACTAGTGGGTACCTAATTCAAAATGTAATTTAAAGCAAATCGCGTGAGCTTGTAGATTATTTTTAAATGCATATGTTCTAAATAAAAGTTTCACAAGATTAAATCGCGCATGTTTTATGATAACCATTTCCGCTGACAAATAACATCTTAAACAAAAGTGTTACATTATAAGTTGAACACCTCTCGTATTTTCTAGACGTAACTATTGTGTATATAGTATATTAGTCTAATTAAAGCAGGGTCCCAATGATCAGTACATGAACAATGCTTATTAATAAATGCAGACGGACTGGGGCCACCATTATTTTCACATAGACCATTACGGTCTATGTGAAAATAATGGTGGCCCAAGTCCGTCTAGCTCTACATAGAATAACACTTACCCTAATACTCCGTGACACTTCAAATATCCATTAAAATGTATATACGTGAAGACAAAACACAAAAATAGCAAAACAACAATGACCATAACTTCTCTATGCCCCAGCATTTGACTCAAAATGAAAGTAGATGACCTTTTTTGACAACAACAGCCGAACCACACGTCATTTTGTTTAAAATCTTAACTCATACAAAGTAGTACCAGTCAGCACTCTGATGACCGATTCCTTTGCTTTTTCCACCCATATCTTCGAACATCTATCCTCAAAACAAAAACGGTAATTATACGTACCTCTTTTTTGTACTAAATCAATTACAGTCCCAAATAACACCACTGATGGTACTACTTTCGAGTACGACTGTTTTCAACTTTTGAACTCTCTGGTTACCGGTCCAAGTCCAGACAATTCTCAAGTTTTTTTGCGTCTGTGTGATCAAGATCGATTCAGAACGTTTCGGCACCAAAACATTTTGAAACCTAGACGAATCGGCGCCTATACGTTTCGGCATCAAACCATTTCGGCATCTATTTTGATTTTTATCCTAGACGTTTCGGCGTCCATTTATATTTGAGTATTATAATGAAGTAAAGAAGTAAAGACATTAAATAGTTTCTATAAGATTACTTGAAATTCATTTAAAATGCAAAGTTGATTCTTAACGGCAACTCCGAAGCGGTTTTGATCCTGAATACAACTAAAACATGAACATAAATAGCGCCCATATGATAATCACTTGTAAAATTGTAAATATGACTTTTATATTATATTAGCATGGTCACTGGAATTCCTTTTGTAATAGCGCAGTTTAATTGAACAGACTTGAATATTCATGTTCCCTTTAACATGTATAATAATGTATATCTAAGACCAAATACAAACTTACCTGTATTCATACAGTATCTTTTAATTCTTCACTTTACCTTCCTGTCATCTCCATATCGACGACTACAGGTATGTGTCTTGAACAAAGCCTCCACAAACTAAACCATTATTAAAAATCGTCTACATATAACGCATGCGTTATACTTTTCTTGTAACATTTAATATATAAGGGGTTGGGTGAGGGTGTATTGAAAACATTACATATATAATGTGCTAGGTTAAACTCGTTCATACGCGATTCAATTGTTATAATGACCCTGTAAAAAGCAACATTAAGATAAACTTGCAGTTATGCTGCCAAATTAAATATAAATACTGTATAATACATATATATAAGAAAAGCTGTTCATAAAAAACATAATATTATACAATAAATACTGAAAGGCGGAACCTTAAAAGCAACAAACACTAACAAGAGTCAGCAAGTTGGCTTATTTAAACACCGAGATGGGCTGAGACAGACTCTGTCTTTTTTGTAGAATGGTGTACTTAGTAACACTGGGACGTCATAGTGACCGTACTCTAAATTCCAATATCTGGTAGTTGTAGTACGGTATAGCCACGCCCCTTTAGTTACCCTAAATTAAACGATTAATGCTCTGCATTCATCAAAGAACATGTCACCGACCATGCTACAAGAGAGAAAAGTAGCATACTCGGTATTTTAGGGTATGTTCAGGAGAAGTAGTAGAATTTGCAACACCTATCATGTCCACATTGTACTTTAAAGCCACAAAGAATGGGCTTGGAGATCTCATAGGACCACAGAGATTGGGCTTCATGATTCTAAAGGACCAGTAAGTGGTAACACCACTGATCATGTTGCACAACCCCACATTCGAGGATGTTGTAATAAGTGTTTATTTGTTTGTTAGAAATAGAAAAATCGACGCTTTAATTGGTTTTCTAAATGTAATACTTTTTAACCAAATAAACTCAACGTTTTGCTAAATTTAGTTGATTGTCTTGTTTAGTAAATGCCTAGTTTAGACATGATGGTCTATCTTGAATGTTTAGGACTAGTTCCAATGGTATGACTATACTCAGTTGCAAAAGAAAATTTTACTTTACACCCTATCATCTTTATCAAGCGACAGTCCCTTAACGATTAGACCTATTGAAAAACAAATAACAACATGATATTGGAAATGACATGATACAAACTTTGGTACCAAACATGGCATATTCATTTTGGAATTTGTCAATTTAAATCTTTTTAATTAAATCTAAACAAAACTCAGTGTCCACTTTCTTTTGCAACTGAGTATATATGTGTTTGCGTGAGGATTTTGATGGGGTGGGTGGACTTAACAATCTCTCCTATCACGACAGTGTCTACGTGTAGCAGAGAGCTCTATGGTCAACTTTAAAGTGCTGCCACACCTTAGACTCATGGCATGATACACCACTCAGTCACATTATAAAAGCTATTATATTATATTTATAACATAACATGCGGTGTGGGAATATAATAACACCATTCATTATTTTCGATATTCCACTAGTGGTATAACATAACGTTAATGACGTCATGGACGTCACGTTAATATACGTTTTTTGACGTTATGTGACGTTATCAGTTATGTGATAAATAGATCTATCATTCGTTCTCATTCATTATTGAAATTTATTAAACTCGTTAGTAAAAATGATATAAGAGCCTCGCATTATATCATTTTGCCAACTCGTTTAATAAATTCAATAATGAATGAGCACTCATGTAAGATCCTCTATTTATTATACTTCACCGGGCCAAGCAGTTCCAGCACTATCCATTGTGTGACGAACGTCAAGCATGGGAGATATACGAATATCATTGTATTTGGTGGGACGCGGTCGGAGATCGAACACACGACCTCTCGCATGTGAGGCGGATGTTTTCCTCTAAGTCACCTATACACCATGCCTCATAGCTATTGCATACACATTTTCACATATAAGTCTCTGTAAATATGAAATAATAAATACAAAGGGATTTCCAAGCAAACGTTATACAACTATATTCAGTATAGTGATTTATATGCTTGAGCAGCAGACGGGGAAAAAGTAAATATAACAATCGAACAGGAGAAGTAGCATTCAAGGACGACATTCAACCACAAACACACAAAGAAACACAAAAACAGCTATATAATATATAAAGATGAATAAAAGGCAAAATACGACATCACAAACACACAAAGGGTGGCAAAAACGGTCGCTGGGAGTTTACACCAGGTGTCATGCATATATAATATAAAAACAAAAGCCTAGAAAGCCACAAAGTATGTACTCAGTGACTTGGCAGAAGCCAGAGCAACAAGAGAACAAACCGTTAACGGTACGACAGACAAGATTAAACACACACAGCAAACGCTTCCGTCCTATAAGAATTTAGTAGACGTCATCATAGGCTTCACAATCTGTCCGGTCATCGCACAATCGAAGAGGAAGGCATAGTGGTGAACCGTAAATAGGCCAATCACTAAACTTGCAGTACGTTGAAAAATGATAGGGTCATAACCTCTTTTGATTACAAGTTTAATAAAGGTTGTATGAAAGTCATTATGTCCAAGGATCTTACGAAGTTTGTAAATCACATCACCATAGAAGTCAGGTTGTGATAAACCTTGTCGCATAAGAGTTCTTGAATTACTTTTACATTTTAAAAATTTATGAGGGTTACGATAATAAAATTTTGCAAAGGTTTTTCGAAGTTTTTAGTAACGGTAGCCCTGCTGGAGTAGCTTTTTAGTTTTACAAATATTACGAATATTAAAGTACTCAACACGACTACAAGCTCTAGATAAACGAATAGGTTGGGACACATAGATCCCATAAGAAGTAGCTCGGGGAACATCCCCATCTAAATGGAGATAATTAACAATATCAAAATTAGAATCATCTCTCTTGTCATAGAGTTTACTAATTATTTCTCCAATTATTTTACCAATTAACTCTGCAGACAATGCTTACCAAGTGCCAACTTTCCATCCTCTTAAAGTGTAAACCGTTGAATGTAAAATAGTCAGAAATGTTAGAGTAATACGTTCTAATATGTATATTTTTTAAATGCAATATCAATTGAATTACATATAAGGGGTCAGAACCCTTAGATCAGTGCATTTTTTGTTTCAATTTTCTTATATATATATATATATATATAAATTCCAGTCTAGAAATCATTTAGAAAAACTATGGCCGAGACATAAACCCGGTATTTTGGGAAAAGGGCACGATTTATTTTGAATAAAAACTGCCCCACACGTATTATACTACGTTCTAATCAACTTTAATTATTCAATTAAATTGGTAATCGTTAACACAAGTTTTAAATGGTTTTATCACCCTTTGTTATGTTAATCTATATATACATTGTGACGTATCACACGCATATTTGATCGGCAGGCGGTAGCCATAACAACGGAGTAGAGATGGATCTTGTGTAGTTATGAAAATACGTCATCAATATCGGGGAAGCTTTATTTCAGAGTTAGGGATATTGCTGCTAGCACTGTATGAAAAGTCTCAAAATAAAGATATATACTTACTGCATCAGTAGAGGGCGTTTACAAAGTTAACAAAATGTATTCATATAAAGAAAGATCAATATGGAAAAGGTCAGTTTACAGATTAAATATGTCGCCGCTGGGTGGACGTTTGGTGATCCAAGATGTCGAACGTGGGAGTATGGGATCTCATTAGTGTAACCATTTGTGACGTTAGTAATGCGTTCGCCCGAGTCCCGTCCCACGAATCCAACTTTGTCACTGTCCCCACACGATCCCAGGGCGCAGGGTCCACTCGTCCATATATTGGCAATGGATGAATGTAGCTTTTAAGCATTTAAGCTTAGGGGAATTAAGCTCAAATCACAGCAGCAGTTCATGATTACACCAGTTTATTCATCAGTATACCAACTTAGATTCAACACAAAATCCATATGAGAAAGCAGTTATTAATGATAGGTATTCGTGTTATAATAATTTCGAAATGTTTAAAATCCAAAACACAAGTTCTTCAGGCAGTCAGACAAAGAGCCGACTCCTGTTAAGTATTTGTTGCGCTACATAGCTTTTGCTCTACCTCTATTCTTCAATGTCTAAAATCTAAGGTGTCGTGTCTCCTAATAATTATCTCTCCTTTATATTGTCTAAAACCTCAAACAGTTTATATACCTAATGACTTGGCATTGAGAAGGAAGGAGTAAATGACACACATTTGTGACTTCCACCAAGATCAAAAGGCTTGTTAAAACATGCTGACAGAAATCACACTTTCTTGATTATAAGTATTAAATGAAGGTTTGAGTCTAACAAGGTTTCAAAGTCTTTCCTATCAGATCAAATGACTTGTTACTACAACTTGTCATGATTATAAATTTCCCTTTCTTAATGATACATAGAAAATGACAGGTTTGAAGTGAAAGGTCTCACAGCCTAAAAGTAACTAAAAATATGGTATGGCATCAAGGTGTGAAATAAAAATTGATCAATATACACCTGTGGTGCAAATACTTATTAACAGCTTTCATCAAATATGTAATATTAATAATACTAAATTTAAAAACTTGGGACAGAATGTCACGCAGTGACAAATATACCACAAAGTAGATCTAATACAAAACATAATTATTAATGTAACCCAAGCATCAAATTTAGCCATAATTATTAATGTAACCAAAGCATCAAATGCTTCCGATATCCGGAGTATAATTTAAATTAAAGCATTTATAATTGCATTGGTAATATTCTTCCTATTTGCCTGAGTCTGATATATTCAATAACCAGCATATATAAGTATTTCTGATTGTCCGGAATATACTTTAATATTTTCGAGTGTCCGGAATATACTTTAATATCTTCCGATTTTCGGAGTCTAATATATTCAATGACCAGCCAAAAATGCCATTGTTATTTATACAGAGCGGCGGTCCTTTTCCACCAATATTTCCGATGTCCGGAATATACTTTTATATTTCCGATGTCCGGAATATACTTTTATATGTCCGATGTCCGGAATATACTTTAATATTTCCGAGTGTCCGGAATATACTTTAATATTTCCGAGTGTCCGGAATATACTGTAATATTTTCCGATTTTCCGGAGTCTAACATATTCACTGAACAGCCAAAAATGCCGTTGTTATTTAAACAGGGCGGCGGTCCTTTTAAAATATTTCCTATGTCCGGAATATACTTTAATATACTTCAGTTTTTCCGAATTTGAATATAGTCGATGACTATTTAAAATATTTCCGATTATCCGGAATATGTGATTATAAGTCGAATTGACAATATTGCATATCGTCCGCATATACAATACTTATAAGTAATATATGCCTATGTCCGAGTGTCCTGAATATACTTTAATATCTTCCGGAGTCTAATATATTCAATGACCAGCCAAATAATGCCATGGTTATTTAAATGGGGCGGCGGTCCTTTTTCAATATTTCCGATGTCCGGAATATAATTTAATATTTCCGATGTCCGGAGTATACTTTAATATTTTCCGATTTTCCGGAGTCTAATATATTCAATGACCAGCCAAATAATGCCATGGTTATTTAAACAGGGCGGCGGTCCTCTTTCAATATTTCCGATGTCCGGAATATAATTTAATATTTCCGAATTCCGGAATATACTTTAATATACTTCCGTTTTTCCGAATTTGAATATAGTCGATGAATATTTAAAATATTTCCGATTATCCGGAATATGTGATTATAAGTCGAATTGACAATATTGCATATCGTCCGCATATACAATACTTATAAGTAATATATGCCTATGTCCGAGTGTCCTGAGTATACTTTAATATCTTCCGGAGTCTAATATATTCAATGACCAGCCAAATAATGCCATGGTTATTTAAATAGGGCGGCGGTCCTTTTTCAATATTTCCGATGTCCGGAATATAATTTAATATTTCCGATGTCCGGAGTATACTTTAATATTTTCCGATTTTCCGGAGTCTAATATATTCAATGACCAGCCAAATAATGCCATGGTTATTTAAACAGGGCGGCGGTCCTCTTTCAATATTTCCGATGTCCGGAATATAATTTAATATTTCCGATGTCCGGAATATACTTTAATATACTTCCGTTTTTTCCGGAGTCGAATATAGTCAATGACTATTTAAAATATTTCGATTATCCGGAATATGTGATTATAAGTCGAATTGATAATATTGCTAATCGTCCGGAATATACAATAATTATAAGTAAGATATGCCTATGCCTATGTCCGAGGGTCTGGAATAGGGATTTTTATGAATCCCAATAGTCTCAAAGATGAAACAAAAACATATTTAGTCAAACACATGTTAAATGGCATGAACAGATCACAAGAAAAAAAAAAGAAGGCCCATCACCATTACACTATTGAAAATGATTATGACTATTCTAATACATACCTGTATTTCAAAATATGAAGCAAATTTGTTCAGTTGTGCATATGCTCTGGAATTTTGTGCTCTTTTAAGAGTGAAGTGTCTAAGTCAAATAAAGATTCTGATAACAAAGTTTTAAGTTTCAAAGACGCAGTTAACTGCATTAATAATTTCATTAGAAATTCGGAAAACGATCAGTTCGGTACTCGTCGGGAGCCACTTTCCGTCGCTTATGTAAACATAAACTAATTTTTCAGACAAATCTATGTATCTTGACAATTTTTACTCTATTTTCTATTAGGTTACATCTTCCTGGAAATTTGATACCAAAAGAATTTTGTTTGATATAAATTATCGAAGTGGCACGTGACCTTTTTATAAATAGACTAAAACTGAGAAATCATTTTGTTTACAAGCCCAGTTTCCGTCATGTATTTTATCGAGTGAAAGATTCAACTAGGTCAAGAACATTTATGAATAAGAAACTTGTTTGCAAGTCTAGTCAACAATTTCACTGAAAAAATGGTATGTTTGCATTCATCGATCGTTATAACAATGCGCCTGGTAACGTCAATGTCAAATGTTCAACGATGACACTTTACAGTAACTCTGTGTAGATCAAACGATACAGGTTGTACGAGTTGCTTCTCTTTGGTTAAACTATATAATCACGGTATACTTTAACTGCGTCCACTGAAGAGTGATAAAAATATGACGTCATTACAGCGTTGTTTTTATTTCAAAAGTTTATTATGCGACAGTATGCGCGCGCTACCCCAACGCCATATAAGGAAGTAAACACATTTTTCGGAGAAATCCCTTTCGTTTTTTGTACCGCTTATTTACCTTTTGGTTGTTTTTCCTGTTTCCAATCTTTAGTTATAAACGTCTGACAATAAGTGACATCGCGTAAGTAATTTGCAGGGTAAAAACGTTTTTTTAAATGAGAATGACGGAAACTGGGCTTGGACGGAAACTGGCCTCTAACGAGTAGGGGTGCAAAAATCACAGTACAGTTCTCCGAACACAACACTTCCATTAAAGAGGCTGTGTCTAGATACTTTGCATGCATGCCAAAAATAAAAGGTCAATTTCTATGACATTTTGATGGATCACCAGTAACAAGCTACCAATTTAAGGATGCTTAAAGCCTTACAATCCTTAGGCATTCAGAGAACATATTATAAATCACAATCTTTTAGAATGGGGGTTCAACAGTAATGTATAATGAAGGAAAACCCGATGATGAAATTAATAATTAGGTCGATGGAAACATCCGATTAAATATGCCCCTATTAAACATTGTCTAGTAGGTTTGGTCTTATACACAAAACAACTGACAGTAAGTTTTGATTTTCGGCCATTTCAAGTCTGGGTAGTCGGGTCATCAATCATTATAAATGCTTTCAACCGAGCCCATCACAGACCAGACGACGGGGTACATCTAGGACTACGTCATATAAAAAGCAGGGGTGTCATTAAGAGGCGGGAGGCGGGGATTTCTCCCTGCTACTTTGAATGGTCTACCTGGCTACTATGAATACTTTTACTAGTATTTTATACAAGTATCAATAAAAATACCTGGCTATTCTGCTCTGGGTGCCGCTTACTTATAAAGGTAATGACACCCCTAAAAAGGCAGTATACTATGGGACTTCCAACCAGGAATGCGCATCAAGCATATTTTAGAACGTTTGAATCATCTCCTTTCCTATAAAGCTCCAACACATCAATATCATAGTTTTACACTGTGGGGGATATGGGCCAAACCCCGATTGACAAATATCTCATCAAAAATGGATGCGCATATATTGCTTATCCCGAAATTTCAGAAAGTATGGAAATGTTTAAGAATAACGAACATCTGTCAGATCTAGGTAAAACAACCTGCAAAGTGGACTGTACCAATTTATGCAGTCAAATGCATCCTTTTTCCAAGACAAAGCAGAAGTTGGCCCGTGGCTGGCACCTTCTTTTTCGACACGTGCTAGTCCGCCGAAAGCGTGTATTTTTTGGCGGGACACGCGCACACGTGCTACCTCGTATTTGCGTGTCTTTACATTACCAGCACGTATCCGCTAAGAGTCCGAGTGTCTGAAATAGGGATTTATAAATCCCAATATGTCCGATTTGTCCGGAATATGGAACTATATTTCCGTGAATATTATTAACTGTCAAAATTTCCGATTGTCCGGAATATAATGAATATATGTTGATCTGAAAATTAATATTTTCGACTGTCCGGAATATAATAAATATATGTTGATCTGAAAATTCAACTAATTCTTATAAATTATAATGCTATATTAAATACATAAAGTCAGCCATGGCCAATTCTGCCAAAAAGTAAAAGCATAGTAAAAGATAATTCTAACTGTTTCAGTAAATCCCACTTTTTATGATAAATGGAATTATGAAGGCATAACATGCCAAGTAATCCGAGTTATCATAAAAGGGAAATTACTGCTGTATATGCAGCGTTAAAACTTCAACTAGAGTAAGCTCCCTTCATAACCTGGATTTGGAAACATCAAGTAAGTTTATTGCAAATTGTTTCATCATACAAAATTGACAATTTTCATAGTTACAGAAGCAATATTTCATTATACCCCCCCCTCCCAACATTATATAACTGTTTTACCCTTATTTGTGTCTTTTGCTGCTGGTGTTGTTCTTTTCTATTTTCAGGGCCACGAGGAATTGAATTGAATTGGGGTTTGAAGGCGCACCAACACATGAAAAGGTTCAATGGCGCCTAACAGGCATGAACATGCCAGGCTCATCTTCCATGTTCATCGAGATAAAATATGGAAAATTGGCCTAGAACCTTCTCTCCCTGAACTGCAAAGTTGCTGCAAATTCTATCGTAGAAACTCCATTTACGCTGGAGCCACGTTATTGTTTTTCTGCCACTGCTCTTTTGATGCGAGCGAGATAGCACCTGAAACAATGCAGGGATCATGATGAAGACCTTTAATGAACATGAACAAAAAATGATAAAATGAACATGAATTTGGGGGGATTCTACCCCTCTGCCTACCCCTCCAAAGGGATCTGCAGTGGCCCTATTCTTTGCCCCGTGACCAAACGGGGGCCCCGGAGAACCACACGGGGAACGCGCCAAGAGGAATATAACAATCGAAAAAACAAACAAACTTAGTACATATGAAACACTGCAACCCCGTCATGACTGATGTAAAGCAAGAATTGAACAATACACGATAAAACATGGAAATATTAGGTTATGCTAAAAGACAGCATTCCAATATCCAACTCATTCTTTTTCTCAGTGTTTAATTAGAAGTGTATATATTAGTGATATGTCTTTCCAATTTTAAATTGTATTAATATACAGTAATATAGCATTGTCCGAATGGTCTTGGCATTACCAGCACGTATCGGCTAACATTTAATGAAAAGGATATTGATTACAAGATAAATAAACATTCATTTAGTATGCTTCCGATATCCGGAGTATAATTTAAAGTAAAGCATTTATAATCACATTGGTAATATTCTTCCGATTTTCCAGAGTCTGATATATTTAATTACCAGCCTATATTAATATCTCCGATTGTCCGGAATAAACTTCAATATTTCCGATCGTCCGGAATATACTTTAATATTTCCGATATACTTTAATATCTCCCTGCGCACACGTTGTCCGATTTGTCCGGATTTATGGAACTATATTTCCGGGAATGTTATCAACTGTCAAAATGTTCGACTGTCCGGAATATAATAAATATATGTTGATCTGAAAATTCAACTAATTCTAATAAATTATAATGCTATATTAAATACATAAAGTCAGCCATGGCCAATTCTGCCAAAAAAAAAAAGCATAGTAAAAGATAATTTTAACTTTGTTTCAGTAAATCCCACTTTTTATGATAACTACTATGATATTTAGCGAAGTTAACTTTAAATCAAAAATGGCGATTGTAATGTGCATGATATGATTCTATAAAGACAAATGAAAAAGTATGTGGCAGAGTGGATTCAACTACAACCCTTAAAGCTACTATAGCTGTATTTAATCTACTGGACGTGTTCACGTTTTTGTAGTGATTCAATGCGTTTCTAAATACGTACGTACACCAAAACAACGGACCAGAAAATGTAGATAAAACATTCCAACAACACGTTAAAAATATCCTGCGATTTGTTTTTAAATAACATTGAGGAATAACTCAAAGTCCATTTTTAATCTAATGTAAAGTTCAAATGCAACTTATTATTTCAGTTTCTTGCCCAAGAACACACCCAAAGTCACACCCACCCTATGACACACCCAAGAGCACACCCACCAAAGGACACACCCAATGACACACCCACCCAAGGACACACCTAAGAACACACCAACCCAAGGACACACCCAAGGACACACCCACACAAGGACACACCCAAGGGCACACCCACCCAAGGACACACCAACCCAAGGACACATCCCAGGACACATCCAATGACACATCGGAGGACAAACCCACCCAAGGACACACCCAAGGACACAACCAAGACACACCGAAGGACACTCCTAACCAAGGACACACCCAATGACACACCAAAGTCACCCAGTGTCTCCAGCGAGGATCTAACATCCGCGATCTTCTGATTAAGAGTTGAGAGGTGGCGCTGCAAGTCCATTTTACGGGTGTTAAATCCATACATTTTGAAAAATTTTAGGATTTTAGTTTTGCCCTGTCACCCCACGGATTCGACATATAAAGATATGGGGAACCACAATTTACCATTTGTGAAATTACCTCCCTTTACATTGAAATAAGGGCGAAATTATAATTTCTATAAAACGTGTTGATTACCATATGTTCCTATTGTTTTCGCACATTTCTTTTGAGACTTATTCCCTTAATATAACTGATAAGTATGTAAGTTATATTGCCCATGACCGCTTCTACACATATCCTAGAATCTGCTCAACGGGATTTATATGTTATTTACTTGCTAAACTTGTTTTATCAGTATATTAATATAAATATGTAAAATATCAAGTTCCTGTGTGCTGTTATTGAAATTGTTATTTGTTTTTATTACAGATTAATAGAACTGGTATCGGAATGCCTTTTCAAATCAACATGAGAAAAAGGTAACGCGAAATTTATCTATAATATGTTTTGCCTCCTTTTCTACTGTTGCATACAAGGCTTCCAGCATAATGGACCGTTGGTGTAATATAGTTCCAAACTTAAGTTATTTTAAACAGCATTGTAAAATGTTAATTAATTTTTTGCATTGTATCTAAACACGCCTGTATCAGTCAACATCCTTTGTAGATGTAGTATTTGTATATATACTGAGGGAAAACAGTTTAGCAAGTTTTTGTTGCACACTGGAAATAATACATTTTTGGTTGTAAAATAAGAAACTACTTCCATAGACTCAATGTTTTATTAATACACATCAATAACAGTCGAACATCTTAATGACGTAACGAATAAATGAACGTAGGGATCAAGCCCGTAAAGTCCTAAAATGTCAGTATATCTTGTATACAGTATTATTTCATCTAAAAAACTTGCTAAGCTTTTTTCTCTCTGAAATATATATTTGTATATGTATATTTATATCATGTTTTTATTCAGGAAAATAGCCAGAGAGAAAAAGAAAGCCGGAGAGGAGAGTGCTGTAAACTAAAGGTTATTGTAAGTTTGATATTTTTCTTAAACCGGAATCAGATTATATATACAACTTTCAATGCTTCGATTTAACAGTCGTTGAACGTATTTGGCAGTATACACATCTGTGCCAATATGGAGTCATACTGAATAGCATTCACACTTTTTTGTTTGTTTCCGTTTTATAAAATGGTCTAAGTACCCCACCTGGAAAATTGGGTGCGTGTCGCGGATAGTGTATTGTGGAGATATTTCCATAACTTTTGAACCAATGACGAACTGTTGGCATTAATTGACGTAAAGTTAAATGTCAACATACTCATATGTTTTTAGTTTCGTCCATGTTTTTGTCCTCAAAATCCAGTAAAACAATGCTGAATTTGGTTTCTTGGCTTTAAAACCTTTGAACATTGAAAGAGTATTCTTGTTTTGTGCAGTATGACGGCTGTAAAAGGTCCCTCCGTGCTGTGAATCAGTAGTGTTATTTTGACTGGTCCTTTGGGATCAACGGGCCCAATATAGGTGACATTGAAGTAGAATACCATTTAAGCCGGTGCTAGGGTGTTTAAGGGGTTGCTTTTTACATTATCTCTCAAAGACAGACTCAGTAAAACCGAGTATGCTACTTTATTCTCTTGGTTGTGTTTGTTGATTCCAAAGGATCTGGATCTCCCTTATCAGTATTTCTTTTACTTTAGAGACCATTACTTTAGTGTCAGAACGACAATATGTCGCTGACAAAAGTAGGTATAAAATAACAGGAAATGTAGTATTTACGGAAAACATCCTACCAAAACACACATACATAACACACATACGTAACACTCATACATAACACACATACATAACACATACATAACACATACATAACACACATATATAACACACATACATAACACGCATACATAACACATACATAACACACATACATAACACACATACATAACACATACATAACACACATACATAACACACATACATAACACATACGTAACACACATACATAACACACATACATATCACACATACATAACACACATACATAACACATACATAACACACATACATAACACACATACATAACACACATACATAACACACATACATAACACATACATAACATACATACATAACACACATACATAACACACATACATAACACGCATACATAACACATACATAACACACATACATAACACACATACAGAACACACATACAGAACACACACATACATAACACACATACAGAACACACATACAGAACACACAACACTTAACGAAACACGAAAACAGTAGTGAAACCCCACAAACTTAAAGATATTTGATATTAGTGGTACAGCCTTGAAATAGTCAGTAACAAACATTATCGCCACAGTAGTGTTCAATGCATAGTCAAATGTGGGTACCATATCTTAATTTTAATTTATTAAATGGATAGCGTTAACATGATGTATTGCAAACTGAGGATGTGGCATATATACTCTGTAAAAAAAGTTTTGGACCATGGCAGTGTTCGAACCCGTACAATGATCGCGGAACTTTGACATTCGACCATAACCCTTATTATCTCAGTTGATAATTCACAATAGATCAACAATCAATATAATTTATCTTTGTTCGTATTTTGCTTTCTTCGTATTTTGATTTATGAACAACTGCCTGTGAGTTGTTCAAACATTGATTTGAATCAAAGACCTGTGCGCTAGATTTTATAAATGTTATTTATAGTCGACCGGTTTTGCAAGTATTGCACGAGATATGCTTGTAATGTATATATAGAATTACACAGTGCGTTTTTTCATTCGAACCTAGCCTTTCACAGAGAGCGGTCGTTTGTGCCTTTACAGACCCCACCCACCCACCCCATACACTTTAGTAATACAAACTTGAAATAGGCAATAGGTTACAGTTTAAGTAATTTAATAATATCGAAAAATAGTGTTCCTCATAATTTAGCATAATAAAATCTTCCAGTGAATTAAAACAGATTACAAAAAATTGCATTTCTATGCAAGACACCACTACAATAATCGAATAGTCGTAAAACAAAGATTACAGGTAACGGATTGATATAGTAATTGTGGGAGTTCAGTCAGTACGGACTTATTAACAAGAATTACTTTTCATGAAAGTATCGGTTCTTGACCTGGTATAGATTTGAGGCAGATTCTGCCATATGATATATATTTGTATTACTGGTATAAGTAACAAGTGTTGTATTGTAGTGGCGCATAGTTTCCCTTTTTATTTTTCTCAGGTCCGAGATCTAAGACCGAGTACAATGTTGGCACTTACACGCTTATCTGACATAATCGCATGTGGAACACTATACAACTGCCTAATCTCGTTTTTGCTAATTTTCTCTTTTTATATTTTAGGCAAAAATAATATCATATCACCGCATATCATTCGTTTTTATTTTTCAGATCAGTTGCAGACCTCTGCTATGGAGACTGACAAAGTATATACAGTTACACCTTTCAGCAAACAACTGCATGAACAAGCATAACATAGGCCACAGACGGATTGTTTTTAATAACAAGCAGGGTTAATATTGGACATATGTTTATCTGTTAATTGTATTTTGTTACCATAGGTCGTATGATCGGAGAGATGCCAAACAGATCAATAATTTCTATATTTGGTATGTTTATAACAAGAAAATGAAGGAAGTATGTTTAATATTTATCAGACAGCCTTACTATGTGCAGCTTATCATTAGTACACGAACTTTGGAAACGATCTGTGAAGTTACATGCATCAGTACATAGACGTCCTTGGAACGTATACGAGTTGGATTATATATGCATAGTGATTGGAACTTACAAGAGACGGAAGGATTGACATTTTCTGTGACTTGTGTTTGCTTTCCTTCTGTAATAAAGAGATCTAAGGCCGCTCTCTAATGTTGTAGGCTAACTCCCAACTATGTGTTGTGTTATTCTTTTGTGAACGTGATTTGTCTGTGTTGTATGGTAATTTAAGGGATGAGTAGTTGGTATTCAATATTTCACGTGGTGGTCAATGGGACTGACGTTTGCATGTATGCAAAATACATAAGAAGATAAATGTTTTATGTTTGTTGGAGTCGTAGACGACAAAGAACATAACAATAATTATCGTTTACAATGAAAGTTTGCGAAAAAATAACAATCTTTTAATTGGTTACTCGAATGTTTCCGTAGCTGTTACTTTTAATGGACTTTGCAACATTTTTTAAAAGACCCTTTGTGTGTTCGCGAATTTTTTTTTTAAGTCAAATCTTGTTGGAATTTAATGTTCTGGTACCAAATTAACCGGGTAGGGTAGACCTTGGTTACTAAAAAAGGATACTTAAATTCCGTCCACTAGTCTTATTTTTATATGACTTTATATACCCTGGTCCAAAACTTTTTTTACCGAGTATAGTTGTTATAGATATGTACTTACTGGTCGATTGTAATTTCTTTTGTTTAAATTTGATTACTAAGTTAGAATAATCAAAAAAGATATATCAAAAAGCTTCGAAAATAAACCAATGAATTTTAAAACGTTTAATTATTATGAAGCTATTGCAAACCTACGGGAGCAATCCGGCACAGTCAGTGGAAAACCCTTGTTCTGCAAAACCGGAATTTTTGTTTGGATAAAATTAATTGTAATATATTGAAAACTTCAGTACATGAGACGTTGATATAATCGAAGGATTACCTACGTCTAATACAAATATTAATCTTTGATATTTATGAATTCACCTATGATGCAGTCTTATTTAAATTTGCAATGCAGATTTTTTAAAAACTTGCATTGAGATACGATATATACACATTGTATGCAAAATGGAATAAAAACCTATGAGTAATTATAATATAATTCATATTAACGCACAATTAGATAAGGAAAACAGCACAATTAACATGATTAACATAAAGTATGTTTTTATTTAAACCGTTGTTGTTTTATTACAGAATAAACGAACCAGTTTCGGAATACCTTCACATAATCAACGTGTGAAAGTGTATATATATTTAACAAAATAAGAAAGTTCACCTTTTCTACTATGTCTCCAGTCACATTTATAAGCGAATTTTGAACCGTCCTTTTTAGAGCGTCTACCGAAGTTGTCCTGAGAGATGTTCACAAGTACTTTTCCATATAATATTATATCGAATAATATAGTACTCCAATCTAGGATAGGTCTTACAAAATCGTTTCTAATACACTGGGTCCCGGAGGATACTAGAATAAAAGATAACTACATGTATAAACGAACAAATAATTATGAGAATATTATAAGCCAAACCGTGCATCTTCCCGAATTATAATTCCATCGCCTTCATTAGTGGAAACAATACAAAACAATGAATTACAATTTTACAAGTACTAAGTAGGCTACAACTACATATTAACAGTGCGCCCTTTAGAGGGCCAAATTTAACGTAACATTTGCACTTAACAAATTTTATAATTGATCAACTTGGTTTTATGTATATAATTGGAAAACAAACAAGGCTTTCCTGTCGTGCCCTTAATCGTTTATTCTCTTGTTGCTCTGGCTTCTGCCAATTCATTGAGTACCTTCATTGTGGCTTTCTAGCCTATTGTTTTTTTTGTATTATATTTACACGAGCATATTTGTGTTTTACTTATATTGCCTATTGATGCTGCCTTTGGTTAGAGATTAGATCATGGCGGGAATTTCTTTATTTACACTGTCCTGTTTTAATGGGATGACAGTAGTGTAAGTGTGAGTTTTGGTGCACCCTAGAACCGGTTTAAAGACCCCAGTGGCCTTTGCTGCCACTGACCGTTCCAAGGCGGTAGCCCTATTGTCAACCCTTTTGTATTTGTGATGTCGTTTGCGTTTTTTATTACTTTTGCTTTCTCGTTTGTCTGTTTGCGTGTTTGTTTTTGTGTTTTGTGGTTGACTGTCGTCCTTGAATGCTTCTTTCCCTGTCCGATATTTTTATCTTTCTTTGCATACTATTTAATAATCTGTCGTATGAAGCAATTTAATTCTCATTTTTGCTGAAATGTCCGTGCAAAACAATTAATAATTCAAACATAACCAAGATATAAAATTCAACACCCTCGAAACTAAAAGTCACAATTTCAAAATGGCGTTTATTGTGCACACCAATAGTTAATTTATTGCTATGCGATACCAAGAAGAAAGGGTGCAGCCGGTCCTTGTACCATATATCGTAGTAAATAGAAAGATGTCCTTGGCTAAAGGTATTCCCATTGTCGTGTTGCTAGAACCACCCGATAAATGCTAGAAGCCAACCATGTCAGAGTTCTTCCATGGCCATCGGAACATCCGTATCTAAATCCAGTGTAACACGTATGCGACTTGTTAAAACGTCGAATAAGATAACTTTCAAAGCAACATAATATCCGAGCTATTGGTCAAAGTGTCAAACATTCCATTATATATACCTCCAGAGCGACACTGTGTCAATGGGACCGGGGGCCGAGCTGAAATTGCTGTTTATGGAGGCCACACCACATATAATACGCCATTTGGAAATGTGACCTTTGGGTTTGAGGGTGTTGAATTATTCGGTCTTATTGCAATAATATTTTCAGAAAATAGTTGCATTGAATTGTGTCATACGGTAAATTATTAAATTGCATTATTGTCTAGTTTGTTTTAAATTATATCGATAAATCAATTGTATAAAATATTATATAACATTGCGTCCGTCATTTTAAAATCTTCAGAATTGATTAAAACTGTGAAAGTAAAGTAAGTATTGCACACATAATCTTCTAAAATGTGAAAATAGCAAACAAATGTAATTTTAAAGTTAAATCTGCAAAAAGGGAGCAATGTTACTGCTCTTCGATATTCAAAATATATTAACATGTAAAGATATTCATTATATCATTGATTAGCTGACTTTCTTGCAAATGTTATTAATTACAAGCCGAACGCTCAAGTATTAAGCTTAACACTAAAACTAGCTAGAGGGACTTATTTTTATTTTTTATAAAATTGCAAAATGATTATTGTATCTTTTGCGTCTGCTGCTAAGGGCCGTGAGAAGTGTTGCAAATTATATTACCTATCTTGAACAGACTCAATAAAAGTCGATATAAAATCGAACAGGAAATTTAAAGTAGCATTCAAGGACGACAGTCAACCACCAACACACAAGGAAACAAAGAACAACTATATATAAAGATGAATAAAAGGCAAAAAAAGACATAACAAACACACACGGGTTGACAATAGTGATACCGCCTTGGAACGTTCAGTGGCAAAATAAGACCACTGGGGGTTTAAATCAGGTTATAGGGTACACCAAACCTCACTCGTACACTTACTGTCATCCTAATAAACGGGTCAGTGTAAATAAAGATATCCCCGCCAGGTGGTAATCTCTTACAAACAAGACAATATCAATAGGCAATATAAATAAAACACATAAATGATCATGTATATATAATATAAAAAACAAAAGCCTAGAAAGCCACAAAGTAAGTACTCAATGACTTAGCAGAAGCCAGAGCAACAAGAGTACAAACCGTTAAGGGTACGACATGACACGATTAAAGACAAACATCAAACGCTACCGTCCTATAAGGATTTAGGTAGACGTCATCATAGGGGGTCCACAATCAGTAAAACCAAGTCTGCTACTTTCCTCTCTTGTTATATTTGTTGCTTCCAAGGGATCCCCTTTTCAGTATTTAAACAACATGTATCATTTAGCATCATTTGTATATATTCCTTATATTATGTTTATCTCAGGAAGATAGTAAGACAAAAATAGAAAGCTTGAGAGAAGAGTGCTGTAAGCTAAAGGTAATTACATGTTATCTCGATTTAATTATCGTCGGACTTGTTTTGCAGTGTACACTTTTGTGCCAATGTACACGAGTTATAATTATAGGGAAATACACAGCGTCCATACACTGTCGTTTCTTTCGTATTGATAACGTGTTATTAGAACCCCAACTTCAGAGTCCATTACGTTAGTATCATAATGACAACGTGTCTCTAGCAAAAGTAGGTATAAAAAATAACAGGAAATGTAGCAGTGACAGCAAAGGGTCAACCAAAATAACACATACTAAACAAACAACCATTATCGAAATATAGAAACAACGTATGCGACACAAAAAACATGAAATGGTTGACAATCATTACGTGGTCCCGCCTTAATGCCATTAGGCGATGAGAAAGCTTATATTAGCAGGATTTTATAACGGATATTTCGAAAATAAAACATGTTTAAAAACAATGTTTACTGAAAATTACGATAACCTATGTAAAATCACATATTAAATGTTTTAATTTTAGAATACGCAAACTTTTAAGCCGAAATTAAGGTTTTATTTCATACTCCAGGCAACGTCGTTTTCGCTGCTTAGAGAAGGGGTTGGATGGGTTATGAAAGTTAATACTCGGACCACGTAATGAGGAATATTGCATTGGAATGTTCAGTGACAAAAATGAACGTTACACAAACTAGTGGTTAAAGACACATTTCCCAACTGAATGTAGTCGTTGAAAAATCATAGATAGCATGCTTTTTAACTGCTTTCTTCTCGCTGACTGATTACCACAGAGACATTATATTAAGGCCCCATCACAGTTTTTTTCTTTTCATTTACTATTACCTTAGTTTTAGATATCAAATATATTGTAACTAAAAACACTAGATTGTTTATTATAGGGGAGCATATAGTCGCCGCTATTTCCATCCGTCCGTATGCGTCCGTGCGTCACACTTTTTGTTCGGAGCATAACTCAAAAAGTATCCTTGATTAAAGTTTGTGTGAATTATTAGGACACTGGGGCGGGTCCAAATTTAACCTCAGGGTCACCATTAGAACAAACTAGTTAGAGGACCATAAGACGATGTTACATGCAACATATCACAGCTCTATATCTTGTATTTTTGCAGAAGATTTTTTAAGATTTGTAAATGAAACTGATAAGCCCCATTGCGGGGGCATTTATGACCTCAGGTGAACTATTCGAACAAATATATAATAATGCTTCACATAAACTTGGGGTCGTCCGTGGTCGAGTGGTCTCAGACTTGAAATCGCATGTCCCTCACCGCTGTTTAGTATGTGAGTATCAAGCTATCCAGCTTGCTTGCGGAACGTCGGTGGTTATACTAAGGTGCGCGCCCGTGCACGAAAAAATGCCCGGGTTTGCACATGGGGTCTTCCTCCACCAATAAAAAGCTGGAATGTCGCCAAAAGACCTTAGCTGTTGGTGCAACTATAAAATCCAGTTTAATGAATTCATATAAGATTTGGTTGAATTCCGACAAGCAGTTTCTGAGAAAAAGATAACAACGACGACGGACGACGGACAGACAACAGACGGACGACGGACGAAGGGTGATTCCGAAACATCACATTGAGCCTTCGGCTCAGGTGATCAAAAACACTGACAGATGACAACGCTTTTTGAATTTTGAAGTCCCGATGAGTTTTTTGCTTTTGAGATTTACTAAAACATGGCAGAGAAATAACTGATAATAGAGTATATTGTGCTAAAAATACAAAAACTATTAATTGTTAACACGGGTCTTTTAAGAAAATCCGTCTATACATAGTTGTTTTAACATATGTAAAAGTGCACATAAAATGCAAAACGGTTATAATTTTTACTACATTATTGTATACTCTTTATGGGACGGGCCTCATCCTTTGACAAAAAACTAATAATCTCAATTTCCAACAGCTATTTACAGTTACCTATAGAAATCCCCCCCATTCGTTACGTCATTAAGATGTTTGACTGTTATTGATGTGTGTTTACTAAAATAGTGTGTCTTTGGCAGTTGTTTCTTGATTTTACAACCAAAAATGTATTATTTTCAGGGTGAAACAAAAACTTGCTAAACATTTTTCCTTCAGTATATATTCAACGGATAGTGTTAACATGCATGATGCATGATGGTATATTGTAAACTGAGGATGTGACATACAGCTATTATAGACAAATACAATGTTCTTACAACACGTTGCATCTCAACAGATACGTACAAACTGAAATGAGCACGTATGGACTTACCTGGTCGTGTGTGTTCTCTTTGTTTACATTTGATAAAGTTAGAATAATCAGAGCAGATATACTCACGGTATTTAGAAAATAAAACTGATGCATTCGGTTATAATTATAAAGCTATGACAACCATACCAGAACAATACCAAGTCATATGAAAGTAGTGGTTCTGAAAAGTATGAATCTCTTTGAGATAAAACTAATTTGTATTTGTATTGATAACTTCAGTACACGAGACGTTGGTACAATCGAAGAAATCTCTACAATAAAACAATTCGTTAATCTCTGATAAATTTGAATTATGATGTAATCTTATCTTTATTTGCAATTTGAATGTAGAATGTTGCAAATCAAAAAACGATATTTACATATTTGCGCATGCGCTATTGAACAAATATCTTAACTTTAATTAATATTATTTTCTACAGAAAGCGAATATAGAATCAGCGAAAGAAAACAGCGGACTTAAGAGAAATGTGATTACTAGTTCTGCTACGTCTTCGCCTTTAAACATGTTAAAGGCAGCACAAACACACTCAAAGGAAGTGAGACATGCCCAAATGAAAAACAAAAGTTTTCAAAGGGAATACAATCATATGTCAATGAGAAAATGCAGGCATCGTTTAAAGCGATGCAACAATTGCCAACGGCAGAGCTGGCTGATAGTGGACCAATCTCTTCTGGTCTACATCTTCAACAGGCGGAGTTGATAGGGACTCAGAATGATACAGACAGTCCTAGCCGACAACAGGCGGCATTGATAATGACTAAGAATGATATAGGCAATCGTAGCGAACAACAGGCGGAATTGATAGCTAAGAATGATACAAACAGTCCTAGCGGACAACAGGCAAATTGAAAGGGACTATGAACGCAACAGACAGTCCTACCGGATAAATAATTGGCCTATTCATAGAAATAGGACAACATTCCGATTGTGAAATGTCGCTATACTGCAGTATAGAGTTACAATTATTATCAAACTGCCCACAAAAGTGACTAACGATTTGTAATACCCAATAGTATCCTTGCGGTGTTTTATCTCCCTTGTATTAACGTCCAATGTATTCCAAGAGCATATGTGTTGGTATTTGTATGAGCCGCTTTCAACAGTTTTATACTGCAGAATCGAATACTGTCATAATAATCATCATTCTTCTGATATACAATGCTCATTTGTAGACTTAACGATTGTATCTTTTACATTATTGATTCAAACTTTGTAAGCAGCAAGTCACATATAGTTAAATGTAATCTAAAAGTAGATCGTCACAGTATTACATTGCCAACTGCAGTATCGTCAGAATTTTACTAGACATACGAGATGTTTTACCATTATACCAGCCGTTTCTTCATTATCACTCCGTATAAAGAGACACTAGATTCACCTCTACAGTTTATTTTGCAAGTCAATTCGTTTTTAGTATATACCTATACATATATGCATGCGTGTGTTCCAACAAATACTTCCGTCGAATTAAAAATATAATGTTGTTTGTATCGTGACCGAGTTTTTAGTTGTGGTAATAATTAACTATCGAATGTAATCGGAAGTGCCTCATCGATATTCGTTATTTGTTTACAATGTCTTTACTGAAATTGAGCTAGGCGTTGTGATTACTCAGGCAGGCATCTGAACCATTATCAGCTATATAATTATTTAAGCTTTAGTAAAGCCTTGTTGTGGCAGAAGTCTATATAAGCACTTTATATTTCAAAGACGTTTATTTTGTACTGCGTTGGAACAGTGTTTGTATTTGCGCATAATGTTTGATGAGAAAAATAGATTACATTTGTAAATTTAGAAATATATCTGACTCTTTAGACGGGAAAGACAGGTTCTCATTCTTGAGAGCAAAGCAAATGAGGGATAGGATTTAGAGAATGATAAAACAAAATTTAATTTAGAAATATATCTTACACTTTTAAAGGGAAAGATAATAATGTTCAGCCCTCACTCTGAGCAAAGCAAATAGTGGATAGGATATATTCGTTAAGCATTTTACAACCTACCTAAAACTGTGTATACTATTCGTAAAAATAAATATGTTTGTACTTAGCTTTGCCTATGAACATGTTAGTGTGCTTTTATTGCATTACGTGTCACCATATTAAGGCTATATTGAGCTAATGTGTTTTTAAAGTGGATGTAGCGACAGCCAAACAAGCTCTGTTGTTGAGAGTTCAGAAAAACTTGGGACAAGTTGAAAAAATTATCAAAATCGGATGATAAACAAAACAGATATGACCATTTGAAGGTTGTTCTAAAACGGATATGGGAGCCGCCATTTAAAAACTATGACGTCATAGTTCCAAATTACCATATATGGAATACTGATAAATATCATTTGAATTAAAGAAAATCACTGCAGATGAATGCAAAATCATTTACTGGTCATATAAAGCATTATTGCCATAATGTATACATATTTTTAATACAGTTGCTGTCATTTTACCCTATAAATCAGTAAATTGTCATATCTATAAATATTCCATATATGGTCATTTAGAGTTGTGATGTCATAGCTCTCAAAATGGCGGGTTCCATATCCATTTCAACGGAACCTTCAAATGATCATTCCTTTTTTGTTTATCATCCGATTTTGATAATACTTTCACCATTATTCAAGATTTCCAGAACTCGCAATACTAAAGATGGTATGGCTGTGCCGCTACATTCCCTTTAACATGTTAAAATATGAAATCGACACACAAATTAGCATTTATAAAAGGTGGCCGGTATGCAACAGAATAGAGTGTAGTTTATGATATGATTGCAATATATACCATTACATATGATAACGCTTATATCATTTATATGTTTAATTACATATAGAACATGTTTTGACTAATTTGTGAGAGCATCGTAGCTATGACAAACAAACGTTGTATCATCAATTTTATATCCATTTAATGTAAGTACTGTTTGGTAAACTTAGATGAGAACAACGAACAGGAAGTGAAACATTCTAAGAGCGAAAGTATCTAAACACACAAAATTGGAGCATACATATAAAGTAAAGCATCAAAGGGCCGACAATAATGTTTGGAACACGTTGGAACGATCAATAGAAAAGAATAGCCTATGGGTGCTTAAACCGAGTTCTACGGTGCGCCAATCCTCAGGCTTAACTCGCTCTTACTTTAAATCCAATAAAAAGGAAGCAAATTACAATGAATAAAGAGTCCTCTACCGGTGCTGGTTTAAGTTCCTATCTAAATAAAATATTAAAATATAACACATGACCACAAGGAGGCAGTACTAATCGAAAAGGGTCCCCAAGGACACAGGTCATTCTGTTACTGTGTTTCGTACATTTCAAATTGGCCGCCATCCAAATGCTTAAATACAGCAATATATTCTTAAGTATGGCTTTTCCCAAAGAAGATTTACACAGAAATGTTTTATTTTGTTTTTGGCTTAGATGTAAGCTCCTCTATAATATATTAAATGTCTCCCGGAGGGCCCTTTCCATCATGTTAACTATTATTGCACACTGCAAAATGGCCGCCATCAAAATGCTTAAATATAGCAATATATTCTTAATTATGGCTTAACCCAAAAGAACATTTAAAAGAAGTTGTTTTTTTTTGGCTTAGATTTAAGCTGCTCTGTAATATAATAAATGTCACCCACCCTTCACCTTATCCCACCCCACCCCATGTTATCACATTTCAAAATGCCCGCCATCCAAATGCTTAGAAATAACAATATATTCTTAACTATGGCTTAACCCAAAGACCGTTTACATAGATATGTTTTATTTTGTTTCAAGTTTAGATTTAAGCGCCTCTATAATATATTTATTAAATGTTTGTTTGTTTAGGTTAAGACTCCTATTTAGCATATTAAATGTCATTCTTTCATGTATTAAATATGAAGAAAGTGAATACATGAACAATTAAGAATATTAAATACCTATACATACAATTTCTTTAATATCATATTTACTGAGAAGCACACTATTTCAAAATCATTATTATGCAGAATGGGGCTTTCACATCAGATATTTCCCTTTGGATACTACTCTCGGTAAATTAAAAAATGTACGTTTTGCCTTTGGTGTTTTTAGCGAATCAAACATATTCAAATCAGGTGTTTGGCGATAATATGATTTAAGATATGTATGTCTTAATTCTCTATAAATAGAATAAACAAGTAACAAGATAATAGTGTTCCGTATAAAGAATTACACAAACAAATCAGCAAACACCAAACATTTAAGAACTACAGACTTATTCCATCGTTAAAAATATATATCAGGAAATGCAAATGAGTACGAACAACAACCTCCTGAAATAAAGGGAAATTTTATCAAGAATTAGATACGGAAATAACTACGAACCATGAAATCAGTAACATTGGCTTGATCTCCCGATGCCTTTTCAGTCTATGTTGAAAAATGCAAAATAATATTATTGTGCACGGGAACTGAAAATAAACACATCACAAACAAAACAATGATCTTTCAAAAGTTTGTGATACTACATGATGATGTCAAGCTAAGTAACATAAATTTAGCTACTAGTAATTCCTTTACGTATTTTAGGATTCATTATTTTGTTTTAGAACGCAAACACGATTGGCACAGCATGCACCAAAAAAAAACGTCAAATATTTTTGACTGTTTAACCAAACAACTCACCCATATCTGAGACTTAACTCTCATACCCTATCCAACCCCTTCTCCAGGAAGCAAAACGGGGTGATTGAGGTATGAAATAAAACCTTATTTTAGGCTTCAACATTTTTCATATTGTACATTAAAACATTTAATATGTAATTTAAAACAGGTAATCGCATTTTTTTCAGTAAAACATGTTTAAAACGTGTTTTATTGCCGAAATATCCGTTATAAAATCCAGTTAATACAAGCTGTTCCATCGCTTAATGAATTAAGGCGGGACTACGTCATGATGTATAAAAAATCGACATATATTATAGGATTATACGATAAATAGGTAGAAATCCTTTCTTTAGGAAAATGTTAAAGCATTGGATTAAATTATTAAAATAAGTAGATACGGTATACGTAGAAAAAACATTCCATATAAAATCAGTATTGGAGAAGTTACGTATGACTTACATGTGGTTACATCGATATTGAATTGAATTGGGGTTTTACGACGCACCAACACAAGAAAGGTTTTATGGCGCCAAATAGGATGAAGATGCCAGGGTCATCCTCCATTTACATCTAGAACAGTCTCAAGCCGCGACTTCAATATTGTTTGTATTTATATTTATCGTGTTCGGAGATTTCTACATTTCTCCTTTCCTTCTCTTTGTTAACGTATTTCTAAATATCTTCACTTAACCCACCCCAGAAATCGGAAAATATGAAGATATTCATAGAAAATTACGGTTGTTTTTGCTAGCTTTTGATCGTTTACCCTCATTGATTTTATATTTGTTTCTTCCTTTCCGTTTCGTACTATAAATCGGATGAAAGTAGGCATACAAGTACCACATAGAACTCGAGTATACCATAGTAAGTATTATTACCTGATCTCCTATATAAATGCTATATCGTCATTTCTTGCTAATTCACTAAGGAAAAGACTGTTCCCGTTGAAAACGAACTGTTACCGGGCTTTAGTTTCGACTGTTTCCCTCACGTGCTGGAATTTCGTGTGTGACGTCATGTTGCTTTTTCACCATAGGTTCCCATTATAAAACAAATTTTCATTTTCACTGTTTCGATTTTCACTGTTTCGTACAGTAACATTAATCAGGTAATAAAACAGTTATCACATGTGTGTTTGGGGAACAGTCAAAACTGTTTTCCCTTGGCGTCGGGGGATGTCAGTGTGAACTGTTTCGCTCGGCCTATCGGCCTCGGGAAACAGTTCACACTGCCATCCCCTCCACCTCGGGAAAACAGTTTTGACTGTTCCCCAAACACACATGTGATAACTGTATACTATAACCTTATTCATTTCTTTTAGCGGTCCTTTTTAACATTAAATTCCTTGTAGCGATTGAATATCGTATTTATGGTAACAGACATGCATATATGCACTTTTCAAAGATCTTAACAATTCAAAATAGTTAAACATTTGACTAAACCGTTTGTTGGTACTGTACTTACAAAAGGCAGTCAAATGCTATACTATAAGATAATAAGTTAGAATTATCCCAAAAATATTTAAATAATTATGAATGAATACTGAACAGTTTTTTAAAGCAACGAACATTAATAGGGGTGCGAATGCCGGATTGCTAACTTTCACCACAAAACTTTAACATGAAAATGTGGGGAAGGAATGACAGCGTTATGGAGCTTGTAACACGTATCATAAACATGTATGCCAAGTTTCAAAGTGGTCGGTCCGTAGGATTTTGGAACATGACTACATTCAAAATTTTAACCGAAAATCTTAGTGGAAAATGGAGATATTAATTCTGTAAAAAATTCGTGACAAAGTTTTGGTGCGTATCATATATGGGTGTGTACAAACAATGATCAAGTGTGCTAAGTTTCAAATTTTCAGTCAATTGTTTTTCGGAATATGTACGTTCACAAGTTTAACCACAACTCTGAAGTAGAAAAGTGAAAGGGAGATAATGCTGGTAAAATGCATAACAGAGTTATGGTGTTTGTCACATATGGTTGTGTAATGATGATGAACATGTGTACAAAGTTTAAAAGCTTTTGATCAAATGGGGGTGGGGGGGGGGGGGGGGGGGGGTTACTCAAGATTGACATTTATAACGTCCCTCTTTTAGTACACATATGTTTAGTTAGAACACTACGCTTTTTGCTTTTTGTCATTTGTGCCAATACAAGGTTGTAGACATCTCCCTATTTCATAAAGAAGGCATAAACTAGAAATTACGTTAATTATACGAGTTATATTGTTACATATTAATATTTCACTAATTATGTAATATAATTTGTAACGATATTCTTCAGTAAAGCATTCCTTTACAGGTACATCGTATATGTGGATATAGTTGACAACCAATGTAAATCAGAACCAAAACTGTTCATAGGCAAAACATGTGTAATATAGGAAAAGAAATACAAATACGAAATATAAACACTATTAAAATCTATCTTTAATAATTATGAATAAACATGCGCGTTTGTTAAAAAATATTTATAAAAGTAAAATATGTCAATCCGTACAATATGCACAAACGTACGCGCGCGAGTGCACGCACACACGCACGACCGCCCACACGCACACACGCACGACCTCACACACGCGCACACGCGCGCGCATACAAATGCGCGCACACACATACACAATCGTTTATGTAAAAACCCTATAAAATCTGATTATAAAAAAATATAGTTTTAAGTATTTACATATATATATATACATCAATATACACATTACGCTGGAATGCATATTTCCAAACGCTATGTTTGCATTATGTACGTTTGTCGAATTGTAATGAATACTCCCGTGATATAACATTTAAAACTATCAAATTTAAGAAAGGAATTTTCAAATAACATTGTCCTCTGTTAAGGAAACTAACCCGCCAAATAACGGAAAAATTACACTACAAAACCGTTTATCAAATTCAAGCCTGGTGTTCAGTTCATGTAATAATGTATATATGCTGATTAAAAGTATAGGTTTATTCATCGGTACTTAAAATAAACGTGATTGAATATGCGTAAAATAAGTAACATGCATTATAAGATGGTTGCTCTTAATTCGACGCTACAGCTTTAGGGTTTGGGCTGGCTGGTTTAAGTCGTCTATATTGTGTCTATATAGTTTGGATTCTCCATATTTTGAGAATCCATATATATATATACCTCGTTGTCCGTTGGTTTAGAAACGGTATATATACGTTGTAAAATGTGGCTGTTGTTGGCGGGATAGCTACTTAAAGGAGAAAATATGTGTCGGAGGTATTTAAAATTTATTTAAATGGTCACGTGGCAATCCTGATTTTCATAACACTGACGGCGTCCCATTTTTACATAACTTGCATATCAATGTGTAATTATGTATTATCGTCGAGTATCTTTACTTCGTGAGCATTCTTACTTCATGATTTACATTTTGCTCGGATTTGGGAGTTAATCTTACCGGAAGTGTCAAACTCGACAGAAAACTCGAAAGAAAGTTAAGGACCTTTTTATTGCAGACAGATCAGTAATGATAATACACAAAGAATGCAAACAATGGTACATGTAGCATCGCTAGGCCACACTTCTAAATATCTTGGTTTGCCCAGACTAGACATTAGCTTTTTCAGGTGGGTGATCAGGTAGGAAAGTCATTAGTTTAACTTCCATGTATGTCAGTTTTTTTATGAATGCTGTTTAAAAGTTAACTGTTTCTTTGGACTTAAAACACTACTTTTGTATTTTTTAAAGAGTATTATAGTAAGTAACATGTAAAAACAATTTGCTTTGAACTATTATAATAATTAATATTATTGATTGAACAACTGCAAGTTATGTAGGAAACTAAAGGAACGCTGTGTGTTTTTAAATAATCAAGATTGCCATGTATCCCTTTCATACACAATAGTAAATGCAATACATGTTACACAGTTATATACTCAAAAAATAGAAACGTCCCTCTTTTTTGCTGGTATTCCCATAGGCCAGTATTTTAGGGCACATGGGAGCTTGAACAGCGCTTTAATTAAACAATGTTTGCTGTTTATAAGCACACTTCACTGAGTACTAAATATTCCTTTAAACAGTTTCAAACTTCGCAAGCAATACTCTTTTATGGATGCTATGGAAACCTTAAAGGGAGGTAATTTGATGATTTTTGATAATCAAAAGCTGTTACCTACACAATCGGTGTTGTGTTTTTTCTGTCACTGTTTTCGAAAGCAACATATAAAGAATATTGTCTTAGACACATTGAGGTAATGGTTTTAGATCTTATGTGTTTTTACCAAGCATGCATAGTTTAAGAAAAAGGGGGATAACTCCCTTGTGTTCTGAACTTTTCAAAAAAAAAAATTTGTTTGGACTATTGGTGGTGGTCGATCTAATTATTATATATACTGGACATGTAACACATACACAGACAGAGCTAGATCAGTTAAAAAAGAGCGACGTTTCAATTTTTGCTGAGTATAGTATCATCTACTAAAGTACATATAGCCGATATGTTTAAATCACTAAAATAATCCACTTCAGGCAAATATTTAAAGCGGCTCAAGTGAGTGTTCTCATTTACAATCTGTCAACATCAACATGTATTGTTTGTATTTGTATTGGTTGTTGATACGGTGGTGGTTGACTCAAACTAGTGTCCTTTGTGTATATCTGCGTAGGAATATCATCCTCGTCGTCGGGCACGTAACCGTAGTTGTCGTTGTATTTTCCCGTGCGGTCAGACTTCAATCTTGGACCCCAGTCAGCTCTCGGCCTAGCCGCTGCTGATATCTACAGTGGTAAAGTAGAATTGAGTTTAGCAGTGTTTTTGGTTGTTCATCTATAAATGTTGTAATGGCAAATTTTGTTGTTTTTGTTGTAGTTGCTGCTGCTGCTGTTATTATTATTATTAGTAGTAGTAGTAGTATTAATGGTATACACTTACACTTCCTCCATGTCTGACGATGGCCACAATAGCACCAGCGATGATCAGTACCAGTGGTAGGACGACCATAATCCAGCCTACTCCCGCAGCCCATGGTGGAAACACCTCGTCTCCGTACCCAGCCGGGGTGTAGTTGACACCCGACATGACGATGATAAACTACAAATAGATAAAATAATGGATGCAAAAGAAACAACTATTGTCCTATACAAACCACAACACTCAAGCGCAATAATACCGTAGGTCCGCGCTGTACCACAGACTAAATCAAAACACCATAAAGAGCGATGAAGACAGGGTAACCGACTTATGCACTTCGGTCTACATTTTACCATATTCGAGTCTGCTGCTTTATTCTCTTAATTGGGTGTGTTGCTCCCAAAGGATCATCTTTATCAGTAATTAGTTAAGCTCAGTCAATATAGCTTTAATTAATATATATGGAAAAGTGGTATATAGTGTGGAAAAGTCGAAACCGATTTATTCCTGAATTTCAAAAATATGTTCGTATTATTGTATAAGATTGTAATCGCGGAAAGGCAGGAGGTCAACAGTTTCGGAAAGGAACTTCACACCTAAGGAACTAGGAACTTAGTACTCGCTATACGTCCGTTCATTTATCTGTTGTTATTAGTTTAAACTTATTTATTTTACACCGATTGTAAGGAAAGCTCTATGAACTTATTTGAAGCACACTCGATGTCTTCCTGGGTAGAGCCAGTACTAAGCAATGCAGATAAAGTGTCTTGCTCAGGGACACAACGCATATGGCATTGGCGGATATCGAACCCACGACTTTTGGATCATGGGTCCAACGATCTACCACTAGACCACAGTGCTCCACTGTGGTCTATTGTTATTGTATATATGCATAAGTTGTACATATTAAATAATATGTTTAAACCAACAGAGATGATACATTGTACATTGCAGTTGTACATGAACTTTCAATGTGAGATTGAACGTGCTTTGTGTTATTTTTTTGTGAAGTTTTGGAATCCAGGACATTGTAAGGAGATGATTCTGCTTATCATTTACAGAAACCTTCCAAGTCTCCAAAAAGGAAAATGGTTGGAAACAATGTCCTTCACCAGCAATTGTGTGGTCAGATAAGCAGACCTACTAGCTGGCTCTGCATTCAAGGTAGCCATATAATGCAATCGTCAGACAACAATGAGTGTTTAAGAAATTTTCTGCTGGAATTAGAACACATTTAGTATGAAGATTCATATTCCTTCTTAAAATGACATAAGATGACGACCGTGAATTAGAGGAGAATGTGACTCGTAAAATTGTATAATTTTATGTAATTCTACATTTTTTCTTCAGAAATTTCTCTTATCTGCACTTTTGCATTAACAAATATAAAAATATATTTTAGTTTCTTCATATTATCACATTTGGAAATGTTAGGGTTTGATGTGTATTGCAGCTATATTCTCATGAAGAAAGACAAATATATAATTTATACCCTTCAATGACTTAACTATGCGGTATTTACAATGATAGCCAATATCGTTACTTACAATGATAGCCAATGGCGTTACTTACAATGATAACCAATAGCATTACTTACAATGATAGCCAACAGCGTTACTTACAATGATAGCCAGTGGCGTTACTTACGATATCCAATGGCGTTACTTAAAATGATAGTTAATGGCATTACTTACAATGATAGTTAATGGCGTGTATTGCAATGATAGCCAATTGCGTTACTTACAGTGATAGCCAATGGCGTTACTTATAGTAATAGCCAATGGTGTTACTTACAATGAAAGCCAATTGCGTTACTTACAGTGATAGCCAATGGCGTTACTTATAGTAATAGCCAATGGTGTTACTTACAATGAAAGCCAATGTCGTTACTTACAGTGATAGCCAATGGCGTTACTTATAGTAATAGCCAATGACGTTACTTACAATGATTGCCAATGGCGTTTATTACAGTGATAGCCAATTGCGTTACTTACAGTGACAGCCAATGGCGTTACTTACAGTGATAGCCAATGGCCAAAGGCGTTACTTACAATGATAGCCAATGCCGTTACTTACAATGATAGCCAATGGCGTTACTTACAATGATAGCCAAAATATTTACTTACAATGAAAGCCAATTGCGTTACTTACAGCGATAGCCAATGGCGTTACTTATAGTAATAGCCAATGGCGTTACTTACAATGAAAGCCAATGGCGTTACTTACAGTGATATTCAATAGCGTTACTTACAATGATAGCCAATGGCGTTACTTATAGTAATAGCCAATGGCGTTACTTACAATGAAAGCCGATGGCGTTACTTACAGTGATATCCAATAGCGTTACTTACAATGATAGCCAATGGCGTTACTTACAGTGATAGCCAATGGAGTTAATTATAGTAATAGCCAATGACGTTACTTACAATGAAAGCCAAATGCGTTACTTACAGTGATAGCCAATGGCGTTACTTATAGTAATAGCCAAAGGCGTTACTTAAAATGATAGCCAATGGCATTACTTACAATGATAGCCAATGGCACTTACAATGATAGCCAATGACGTTACTTACAATGATAGCCAACATCTTTACTTACAATGATAGCCAATGACGTTACTTACAATGATAGCCAATGGCGTTACTTACACTGATAGCCAATGACGTCACTTACAATGATATCCAATGGCGTTACTTACAATGATAGCCAATGACATTACTTACAATGATAGCCAAAGGCGTTACTTACAATGATAGCCAATGGCGTTACTTACAATGCTAGCCAATGACGTTACTTACAATGATAGCCAATGGCGTTACTTACAGTGATATGCAATAGCGTTACTAACAATGATAGCCAATGGCGTTACTTACAGTGATATCCAATAGCGTTACTAACAATGATAGCCAAAGGCGTTACTTACAGTGATATGCAATAGCGTTACTTACAATGATAGCCAATGACGTTACTTACACTGATAGCCAATGGCGTTACTTACAGTGATATGCAATAGCGTTACTAACAATGATAGCCAATGTCGTTACTCACAGTGATATGCAATAGCGTTACTTACAATGATAGCCAAAGGCGTTATTTACAATGATAGCCAAAGGCGTTACTTACAATGATAGCCAACAGCGTTACTTACAACGATAGCCAATGGCGTTACTCACAATGATAGCCAACAGCGTTACTTACAATGATAGCAATTGGCGTAATTGCACACCATAATGGTAGGTAGAACATCCAGAAGATAATATTGCGTGGTCCAATCATCATTTCAATGTCACGCATAAAGTTTCGGATTCCTGCAAGTATAGAAAAATGTGTCAGAGCGAAACGTTTCAATGCAATAACATATGAAACAAACACCGCCATGTTTTATACAAATTGTGGAATAGTATTACCAATAATAACCATGGGCAGGAAGCAACTTAGCGAATTTATGTTAAATATTAAACTCTCAGTTCAAAATAAAATACACGACCAAGATCAGTATTTTTCTGAAAGGATACAAAGCAGATCTCTATCAACTCGAAAACATCAACCAACACGAGGATTATAATGTATTACTTACCGAATACATAGCCGATAGCTACCAGCTCGAATAAAACACTACTAAAACGAGTAATTTGCTTATATGATACATAGCAACTGGGGTGGCTATCGACTCGGAAGCGGCACCCTACACGAGGATTCTATGTATCGTATATCTAGCAGATCGCTTGAAGATTTTGCTTACCGTATACAAAGCCAATGGCTATCAGATTGAAAACATGTCCAACGTGAGGATGTTTCTTACCGTATAAATAAAAGATGAGGAAGTTACTTACCGTTTACAAGGCAAATGGCTATCAACTCGAAAAACAACTATCAAGAACTTACCGTTTACAAATAGCGACCAACACGAGGAGGTTACTTTCCGTTGACAAGGCAAGTGGCTATACTGTTATTTATCGTTTATCAAACAGGTAGCTTGAGGATTTTACTTACCGTATACAATACAAATGGCTATCAGTTCGAAAACATGTCCAACGTTAGGATGTTTCTTACCGTGCTGTTGGCTCAAATAGCAACCAGCATGTGGAGGTTACTTATCGTTTCCAAGCCAAATGGCTATCAACTCGGGAAAAAAAAGCCCAACAACGTTCCGTATATAACAGATGGATATCGCTCAAAAATGTAACCATCAGAGGAGGTTACCTACCGTTTATAAGGCAAATGGTTATCAACTCGAAAGAAAAAACTACCAACAACTTACCGTTTACCTAACACATGGTTATCGATCAAAACAGTTAAAAAAATAAAAACAACGTAAATGGCTACTTTACGTATACATAGCAGATGGCTATCAACTAATGAAAAACAAAAAACTTACTCGAAACAAAGAAGATAAAAAAATAAAAACTTTCCGTATACAAAACAGATTGCTATTGGCTCAAATAGCGACCGACATGAGGTGGTTGCTTACCTTTTACAAGGCAAATGGCTATCAACTCGAGAAAAATGCCCAACAACTTACCGTATACATAACAGATGGCTATCAGCTCGAAAAAAGCGACCAACATGAGGTTGTATGATCCAGAATACCAATCAAACAATGTCAGAATCAGAATTCCACCCTGAAAATGCATTTATAAATTAATAGAAATCATAACACCTCAAAATTATATGTATGTGACTTTCTCATAGGAAAACTTCAATATTTAATAAGCATGTACTGATATTTATTTATTATATTGGCTCGAATTTAATAAAAGATTTTGGATTTTGATGTTTAAAATGTCATGTATATTCCGGTTTACATCTTCAATTATAAATTCGGATCCATTTCATTTTTTTAACTAGTATATATATGTAAAAAAAAAGAAATGAAACCAAAGTTATGATTGATTTTATACATACAAATCCAAATCTTTGTTAAATTCAGCCAAACATGACAAAGATGTGATATGTAATGTGTATTTATATGACGAGAAACTTTTGTTTAAGTCATAAATAAAGAATATGTTCTGTTCTGTTCTGTTCTGTGATATCACAAATCACGTAGGTTAATTACTGAAAGCATGCATAACTGTATAATAGCGGCGGATACACTTAATGTCAAATGTAATGCATACTTTCTATAACGACCCGTGTGTGTTTTGCGATATTCTTTCTCTATATTTTTTTCGGTTTTCGGATTTAAGTTGTTTACAAGTGCATCTATGCAGTGATATAGGCTTTTTAAAATTACAATATGCATTGTGTAATATTTATTATTTAAAAAAACAAATGCAGGATTTATTTTAACGCTGACATCTAGGTCATTTACCATATCATTTCTCTTTCAATTTAATATGAGTTTAATAAGCTTTTCGACTTATAGAGTAAATAAAACTACAAGCAGATTGTTGCATGGCAAATGTGTTCGCTTTATGTTTATGTTTATGCAAATGTATTATTGCGCAGTGAATATATTTGGATCATATATGGAGTGTTACATAACCATAACAACTGAACACACGCAATAATTTAACCAAGTATATTTGCTTAAATTCCTGAAAGCTACACAGGCCGTATAACACAAAAACCCTTTAATGAAATCAGTGTGTATCATAAGCTAATTTGATACGCTGAGATTGTATGTTTTACGTGTTTTTATGTTTACAGGATTTGTTCGCACGCTATAAAAGTAGGAGGTGACCATCGCTTTAGTTAGTACGAAACTTAGTCGATGTCGCTTCACCCGGCACGTTTTATATCGGAAAATGGTCAGTCATCAGCAAAATCGTTTGAATGAAACATCCAATATACATAATCATAACCTTCATATACTCAACATTCAAACTGGAGGCACCATAATACAAAAACAACTAACATTAAAGCTCGCACCTTATATGTTAAAGGACAATCCGTGTAAATCCAAGAAATCAGTTTAATAAAAATATTTTTGTATGTCAAAGAAACAGCGACATAAGCGACATCATAAACAGGGTACTTGAAAGGCACACATATGACAGGTTTGTCAGGAGAGTACAAGTTTAGATAATTTATTCCAGCATGTTTGTGATCATGAACGCTACAGAACACACGTTTGCAAATACATGTAAATACATGTAAATGCATGTATATGCATTTACTGCTTACATCACTAACGCATTTGTTTATGAACAAAATGGTGTCGGTGTTTATGTCACGAACTCTGATGGATTATTGGAATTCGAAGTTACAGTTCGTGTTACTTGTTGGTATTAATTTAATGTGTCGTGTGATATTTAATGAGAATGAAGTTATAAAAGGGACTATGCCTAGGTCAGTACATTCATGTTATGTTTGAACCACTTTTTCAGCTATAGTGCATGATTGTTTTGTGTTGTATTAGACAAAGTTATCGAACAGACGGACGAGTGTGTTTTGGAATAATGTAGAACAGTATATAGATCCTTATATACCGTGTTTCAGTCAGTACTCGATTTCAATTCAACAGAACTATGGACGAATTAGCCACTCCCTAATCGTACCAATAAGGTCAGGTATGGACCGTAAAAATGAAATCACAAGTCAATCCCCATATACTGTAGCGCAAATATACTATACATATATTTTATGCTGGTGTGCTTTGCCTTATTAAATATGGATTGTGTAGCTTTAACAATGAATAACTGACAGGACAAAAAGTGACATGCCTAGCGCTAGACGAATACTAATATGTTCTGTTTGTCACAAAATGATAGTGTTTGGAGCGTTTTGTCTCTACAGATCACATGTCGTACTGGTTATCATTTGTTAAGCCATGCGTTTTTCGAAATATGTTGCACGATTCACGAGTTGAGTTGAGTTACTGAAGATGTAAGACAAAACTGACGAGGGAATTGAGTTACTTAAGATCTAAGACAAAAGTGATGAGGGTTTTAAATAAAGTGTATATGCTCGCAAATGTATGTTTAGGGTTTAGACATGTTATGTTTCAACTTTCTAAGTGTCAGCATTGTGAAAGAGTCATTTTGCATCAGTATCTAAGTACGGTTGTCCCAATAGCCAAGTCGTAGAGACCGTGCACCATAATCTTTCGAACTTGGAAGTGTTATAGTTCTCTGGCTTGCATTTGGGGGAAATAATCAGTCGTGTTGACGATTTTGGATAGTTTGATTTGTTTTCACGGACTTTTGGGGTATGCTAATTATTTACTTTGTTTTATTCTACCAAATCGTATTCATGGAGGCCGCCATCTTTTATTGTAATGCTGCTGTACTTCCGGTGCAATATTTTATTCGATTATGTTTGAGTAAGTAGATATATATATGTTAGTCAAAGGTGACATATTAAGTAATAGAAAGAATATGGTCTTCTCGAGTTTGTTAATTTAAACATCCGAGATGTTTAAATTAACCGACGTGATGAGACCATACTCTATTTGTTTTGTAGCATGTCCATTTCATGTACTTGCCATATTCTAACTTCCAATAACTGGTAGTCAGAGTACACCATTTCTTCTGACCGGTGTTAATTTCAAATAAACGATTTACACCTTTGAAAATACAAAGGGAATTTCAGTGACCATACTACAATTAACTATACTGGAGATAGTGGCAATATTATAGATTTAATATACGTAAGATTAGGCATCGAACAACGTAAGATGACGTGTTATGTGTGATTGTGCGATTGTATAAAGTTGGGAAGAGATCCCCGTCTGTATAATGATACATATGTAACAAAATAGGAATATTATTATAATATACTAGCAGCATATATATTCGCAACATTGATAACACCACCAAATGAGAATGGTTCACATATATGTTAATAATTTGTATAGGTGTAACGATGATTGTATAAGAGTGTTTGGTTCATGAACTGGCGTATATAAAATATGTATAAAATATGTATCGTTACAGACTAAACCATATGAGTGTAAACCATCTGGATACCATAAACCATCTGGAAACCAACAGCCATCTGGGTATAAACCAAAACGTATTGAGCGAGTGGAGACGGTTCCCGTACTTAGACAGATTGTTCAGGAAGCTGTGGAGGTAACCCCGGAACACGTGTCATCAAATGTCACTGGAGACCAGTCATATCATCAACTCTCACCGGAGGCATTTGATGATCATGAACGCTCACTGTAGACGCGTATCATATCATTTAGTATCATCGCGTTATTTAACCTCAGAGTGATTATGTTTGGGGCGCTTGTTTCAGCCAAAGGTTTTTCTGCAGTAACTCAAGCGATGTAAATAATACGTACATCAGTTATATATCATTAGAACTGGCATTTTTAGTGGTAAATAAAACCACTTTACTTTTGAAAATCGGTTGAGAAATAAATATTTTACAGCCAAAATTAGTTTTTGATGGGGCTTTTCCTATGTAAATTCCTTGTTGTTGGGACAGCAAAAAATTAAGAAATGTCAAATAACTTCAGAAATACTTCATATTTTGCTATAAAACTTTCAGGGTGTCTTAATTTACTAATATCCAAAAATTTAAAACCATTTTTGAATTAAAATTCTAAAAAGAAAACATTTTTCAAATTTTTCATGCAGCAGAATTTTGCGTTGAAAATGACCCATCAAACTTTCGCACATGAATTTTTTATTTCTCAACTGACTTTGGAAAGTAAGGTATTTTTTTTAACATTAAAAATGTCGGTTTTACTGATATTCAACTTAATTAGGTAGTAGATTAATTTTATCTTAAAAGTCCAAAACACCTGGCTGAAACAAGCGCCCCAAACAATCGTAATAACTTTAACAATGATTACATAAGAAACATCAACAAGATGTATATTTCGCGTCCTCTTTTAACAGTATATTCTATACAGTGCACCAACATCTTACATTCTTTTTTCATCTATGCATTCGGTTGGTGTTCGTTGACAAGTGTATATAATTTGACTTATTTTAAACGTTGCATCAAACATAGTTAAATGCATCACTGACACTGATTCTTTCCTGAGATAGTCCCAACTACTCATGGACATCAGTTGACACTGTTCTGTTACTATATACGTGCAAATGATGCAAACGGTCACCAATATTGGAGCGAGCAAAGCAGACATAATTAACTGACCTTGGTCGTCATTGGTATGCCCAGTACAAAGCCCACTATGCAGCAGATGAACGTAAATAGGGCCTTATTCTTCCTCAGTACTCGAGGCCACACGTCCGTCGCTCCACTTATCACCGTCTCCATCATCACGAACTATATATTAGGATAATAAAATAGTAAAATCCATTAATAATAATAAACGCTTGAAGATTTCACCGACGGAACACAATGTAGACGACAAGAAGCTGAATGAGCAGGAGGAGGATGAGGAGACATATTATTATAATGCTGGTGTTGGCGATATCTGTGATGATATTGATGTTGGAGATAACACGCCCTATGACATTATAAAGGATCCTGATACAAAGGATGAATCCGATAATGATGGGTAATGCAAAATGAAACAAAACATGTGAAATTGGCATTAATATGTATCTCTCATTACGTGGTCCCACCTTAATTCCATTAAGGGATAGGAAAGCTATATAGGATTTTTAACGGATATTTCGACAATAAAACACGTTTAAAACATATTTTAATGAAAAATGCGATAACCTGTTTAAAATTACATATTAAATGTTTTAATTTTACAGCATGCAAACTTTATAAGCCGACATTAAGGTTTTATTTCATATCCCAGCAAACCCGTTTTTGCTTCTTGGAGAAGGGATGGATGGGGTATGAAAGTTAATACTCGGACCACGTAATGTTTTTATGAATGCAAACTGTACGCAATAACTATTAACTAATAAAACAAACCTGGCTGTCCAAGCCAAGCGTCAGCAACATGAAGAAGAACAGGAATGCCCATAAAGATGAAACCGGAAGTCGTGCAAGTCCTTCTGGATACGCTATGAACGCCAGACCGGGACCTGTAGTATGGTATGGTCATATTGATTTAAAGTGTACTATGGAAATCTAGTGATATTGTTTCATTTCTAGATTTAAGTCTGAAAATAATGTAATATCTTAAATAATTAAATCATGAACAACAAACATGATCTGAATGTTAAAGAGGCACTACCTATATCTAAGCGAATTTTAATGTAAAATATTAAATACTCAATATTACTGCATTTATATGTATACAAAGCTATTTTATGAGTATTCTAAGAAGAAACTTGGTTCGTATTCCAGTTCTGTAAATTATTATGATCAAACATTATCTCGAATAAAATGTATTCCTGCCGGAGAACTACGAGTTTTTACGATTTTCTCGGACATGCGCAATGCGATTCAGTTGAACGAAAACAAACTTTTCGGGGTAGTTCCGATATTAAACGAATCGATCGGAACTCTTCGACAATCCGACGAGGCAGTTCCGATTGTAAACGAATACGATCAGAAAATCTCCGCAATCGGCTTGTCTAAAACAATTACGAATACAGTTTCAAAAATCCGATCTTTTCAATCCTGTTTTCCACAAGCAAAACGCATATTACATGGAGTGAAAGTTTTGCCATTTACCTTTTTCATAGTCCTCTTTATAATTAAGTAAAGTTTATATCAATTGGTGGACAAAACTATATAGGTAGAGCCTCTTTAAAGGAACTAGTGTGTTTAGCTGTTTTTATTGCATGAAGAGTATAATACACAACATGGGTTGACCTACATGCATTGTTCATCTGTTCTTCTCAAGTGACTATGAAACACATATGCTTATTTTTGTTCACCTATCCATCAATATGGCAGAATAATTATTTTCCAAAGCAATACTAACTAATTCATTTATTGTTTAATACATTTTTTTTCTCATATTTCCTTATAACAACTGCATGTTGTATCTAAATGATATTTATCGCTATTTGCTACATCCTTAACCTCCTGATTGGTCCATTTATTTATTCATTGTTTCCTTTTTTCGCTATGGCAAGTACAAGTCCATTCTAAATGATATTTACCGCTGTCTGCCACGTCCTTAACCTTCAGATTGGTCGATTCATTTATTACCTTTAACCCATTTCTCCTTGTGGCAACTACAAGTCCTATCTAAATGATATTTACCACTGTCTGCTACAATATTAACTTCCTGATTGGTCCATTCAGGTATTCATTTGTTTCCTTATGCCAGCTACAAGTTGTATCTAATAATATTTACCGATGTATGCTACATCCTTAACATGCTGATTGGTACATTTTTTTTGTTTCATTTTTTCCTTTAGGACAAGTTCTGTCTAAATGATATTTACCACTGTCTGCAACATCATTAACTTCCTGATTGGTCCATTCAGGTATTCATTTGATTCCTTATGTCAGCTACAATTAGACTGTATTTAAATGATATTAACCGCTGTATGACTTTACCTTAACCTACTGATTGGTCCATTCATTTATTCCCTTTTACCCTTTTTCTCCTCATGCCAAGTACAAGTCCTATCTAAATGATACTTACCGCTGTCTGCCACGTCCTTAACCTCCTGATTGGTCCATTCATTTATTCCCTTTTACCAATGTTCTCTTTATCACAAGTACAAGTCCTATCTAAATGATATTTACCGCTGTCTGCTACGTCCTTAAATTCCTTATTGGTCCACTCATTTATTCATTTGATTCCTTATGCCAACTACAATTAGGTTGTATCTAAATGATATTTACCGTTGTATGCCTTAACCTTCACCTTCTGATTGGTCCATTCATTTATTCCCTTTCACCCATTTTCTCCTTATGACAAGTACAAGTCCTATCTAAGTGATATTTACCGCTGTCTGCTACGTCCTTTACCTCCTCATTGGTCCATTCATTTATTCCTTTTTACCCATTTTCTCCTCATGAAAGGTACAAGTCCTATCTAAATGATATTAACCACTGTCTGCCACGTCCTTAACCTCCTCATTGGTCCATTCATTTATTCCTTTTTACCCATTTTCTCCTCATGACAGGTACAAGTCCTATCTAAATGATATTTACTGCTGTCTGCTACGTCCTTAACTTCCCGATTGGTCGAATCATTTATTCCCTTTTACCCATTTTCTCCTCATGACAAGTACAAGTTGTATCTAAATGATATTTACCGCTGTCTGCCACGTCCTTAACCTCCTGATTGGTCCATTCATTTATTCCCTTTTACTAATGTTCTCCTCATGACAAGTACAAGTTGTATCTAAATGATATTTACCGCTCTCTGCTAC